>JAJHUR010139654.1:0-29522 GCA_027495735.1 Lutjanus campechanus
CTGACTCAGTCTGACACAGGTATCTACCACTGCCAGGCTGTCGAACACGGCTTCATCCAGCCTCTGCTGCGCCTCAACCTCCAGGTCATCCCCACCCAGAAGCTGGGTGACATTCTACCTGGACTTCCCGGTGCAGGAGGCGGTGTGGGTCACTCTGCTAAGCACCGTCTGTGGTACAGAGACTTCTTGTCTCTCTTGGACCACCCAGACCTCAACAGTGTTGAGGAGTTTTGTGATCGAGTTTGGAAAAAAGAGCGCAAACAGAAAAAGGCGAAAACGCCCAATGGGAACGGTCAGGCCAAACCTGAGAGCGCCGGCGTTTCCAGCTCTGCATTAAGGCCTAAAGCTCCCAACGCCCAGAAGCAGCAGGCCAGTCCGCCACAGAGCCGGCCGTGGCTCCAAGCTGGAGCTTCAACAGCGGAAGAGCCAGCGCGGAGCCAGAACACCCAGAAACCTCAGCAAAACTTGGGGATGTTGAGCGGCCAGGCACCTAAAAACAACCAGAAGACGCAAAACGGCCAGAAGGGGCAGGCCAGCGCGGCCAGCTCTCCGGTCGTTGCGGGGTCTCGGTCGAGCAGCCAGCATGCGGCCAAGTGGAGACGGATGCAGGAAAATAAGAAGGGACGCAACAGGAGGACCCATGAGCTTCAAAGACCACCACGTAGCGTTTGAGAACAAGCAGAAAAAAAAACAGATCAACACACACAAGCACAAACCCCACGCATCCACACATGTACACACAAGCACATTCTATAGACTGTGTATCCAATGTATGATTCAGTGACCTTGTCATAACAACAGCAGAACAGTAAAAAAAAACAGCAACAACCACTTATAGGTAGAAATACATGAACTACACTCGTGTAACAACAATAAAGCTCTCATTCAAAGACATACACACACATGCACATTACCTGTGAAGACGGACAGAGGACTGAAAAAGTGGAATGCACACTGTAAATGTGTGAGGATATGGCTGGGTGCCTGGGATACTGCCTGGCAGACACTTCAACCTCCTGTACATAAGCTACTAAAATAAGACTGGAACAAAAAATGTTTAGTGAGGTGTTTGTTGGTGAGCAGATGGACTTAATATGCTGAGAGGACAGTTGTGGAGACATTAATAGATACACGGACATTTATGGAAGCAGAAGTTATGCACTCACTGCAGCCTGCTGCCCTCGTTGACCTGAGCATGTGAACTGCAAGATAGTGTACATGGAATGGATTTTTTTAAAAACTCTTATTTTGGAGAACCGCTTGAGGAGGAAAGTCTTTCGAGTCAAGACAGACAACAGAAACTCTTATTTTGGAGAACTGTGTGAGGTGAAAGGTCATTTGTGTCAAGACAGACAACAGAAAAACTCTTATATTGGAGAATTGTCCGAGGAGAAAAGTCTTTCAAGTCAAGACGGACAACAAAAACTCTACTTTTAGAGAACCGTTCGAGGAGAAAGGCCTTTCGAGTCGAGACGGGCAACAGAAACTCATATTTTGGAGAACTGTTTGAGGAGAAAAGTCTTGAGTCAAGACAGACAACAGCACCCTTAAAGGAGAAAAGGGAAGGGTTGCACTTCACCTTGAGGTGTGCGCAGCTTGCACCAGTGGCCCTCATGTTGTTTTAAAAAGAAAAACTAAAAAAAAAAACAAATAGAAGCATTAGTACATGCAAAAACTGCAAAGTCACGCCGAGGTGGAGAGAACATGCTTTGTCATAACCTCTAACCGACGCTGGGAAAGCATCGTGCATGTTATTGTCAATCAATGTTTTAATAAGCTAGTTATTTTATGGAATTCTAGAGGCTTTTTTTTACACCCTACCTAAAAATAATGTTACATTTTTATTTTATATTTACTTTCCTTTCCAGACCAGTGCTTCTATTTTTGGGGGGCAAAAAAAAAAAAAAATCACAACATAGTAGTCTCATTGTGCATTATCCCTTCTGCTCTCGAGGATTCTGTGTAAGTTATTATGTTGTTGCTTTTTCTGGGAATTTATAGAATCTGGGCACGAATTCCAGTTGTAGGCTATGCTAAAAAGCCGGTCTGAAATAGACTACCAGTTGTTTTGTGTACATATATACAACAAACTTAACTCTCTGTGTATATACAGTACATATACAGTACAAGAACACCACTTGATTATTATTTATTGCTCATTGTTTTGTGAAAGGGTTGCATTTATTTTTGATATTATGGTATTTTTGGCTCATCAATATATTGGAGAAACAACGGCAACAGCAACTAAGGAAACTTTGATGGACCAACTGGCTGGAATTGCGTCAAGGAATCCCTTTTTGGGGATTAAAAGGGTCGAAAAAGACTGAATCCCACTAACGATAAGCACAATTTTGTCTCTTTTGACTTTCATAGCAGATGTTTTTTATTATGTTTTCCTTTCTCCCGAGTCCATCCGACATGTCTTTATTCATCCAGTAGCCATTATGTGTAAGATAATTCCCCAATCTGAAAAACATTAGCTGTGAATCTCTGTAAGAAATAGTGGAGAAAAATGTTAAATCTAGTCTGAAGGAGAAGACACGTTATACTGCATGTGAATGCTACCTACAGTAAGTGCATCTTTTTTATCGTCTCTTTACGTGTTTTGTGTGAGAGGTAAAATTTCCCTTAAAGCAAGGTGTGAATTACTTCTGTCCTTTTGCCAAAACAGTGATGTTAACAACTCATGATACTCTGGCCAAAGCTGTGTAAGATCCAAGCTCCTTAATCTTCAACAATGGTACCCCCCTGTCTCCCCCCCCGTCCCCCTTAATACATGACAAGAGTAATGTGTCAATGCAATAAATTAGAGCAGACAGTGTTCTCTACCAAGACTCCAAAGTTTGGTGTGTCCCTGATTCGGGTCTCTCCCTCAGAGTTAGAAAAGTGAGAGAGCTGAAAGTTACGCTGCTGTAACACAGTTCTTTCTGGCATGCATTCAGTTGTCTAAATAAACATCTCCGTTACAAAAAAACAAAACAAGTCCTTTTGTTCTCATTTCAGTCAAAAACCTTCTGCTCACTGTGTCCTCAGCCTCACTGTATTTTAACTCAAAGGGTTTCAGCTTTTAACAGTTTAATGTTTGCTGGTTTAGTGACAAAACACTGCTGCACATACAGGATCATACGAGCTGCAAGAAAAGGTCTGAAACGAATGTATTTATGGATCCATGGAAGAACAAAAGCAGATGCAAATAATTTAAATCCATCTTACTTAAAAGGTCATTCTATTACTTTATTAGAAGGGCACAATTTGAAAAAAAAAAAAGTAAAGTGCTGAGGGGTCGGACGTTTACATTTCCTATATCTGACAGAAGGAAGTTAGTAAAACAATGCAACTTTATATATTATTTCCCCACTTTATTCGTTTTCACAGTTTGAAGAGAAATATGTATGTATAAAAGTACAGGAAAAACAATGTAATTTTTAAATCATGGTTTAGAAGTAGCTTGTTTTGATAAACACAATGTTGCATTTAAAATTTTTCTTTTCATTTGAATCCCACTTCTTAAACAACCAGAGTTAGTACTTATTAAAATAATAACTGTTCCTCTGCTTAACGACAGAAATAACCCATAAATGGGATAATTAGCCTCCTAATATAATGGCGATCTCCTAAGAGACAAGGTAATGTTTGCAGGTTATGTCAATAAAATCACAACGATCACAACAATATGCTTTTTTCATATTTATAAATGATCAAAGGGCCGGATTGAAGATGCTAAAGGGCCCGATTTGGCATTGAAAGACATTTCATTGAAAGTCACATATGATAACCTTATGTTGAGGCTAAAGGATAAGTCTCCATTAAGTAGATGTTGAGACTGAACATGACCACAATTACATCTGCAACAAATCTTTCCAGAAACACTGTCCTGGTTGGTTAACCTGGATAATCCTCAGAGCATGCTGTCAACAATTTTCATGGAGACAATTTATTCGAATGAAAATATATCCAGTAGCAAAGCAGGCATATTATTGTGAAATAGCAGGATAAATACAGATGCTACCAATGATACTAATGAAGGTTTCAGTATTCACAGTAACAGAGTTTCTAGTGAGCCAACATGCACAACAGCAGCACCCTGACTCTGTTTGACCTGAATGGAACCTTGATTGGTATCATTGATAACACCTGTGTTTACCCTGTTACTTCATGTCAAAGTGGCTGCTGTGAAAAAAAGTCTATTGTGTGCCAACCCCTTGAGTAGATCAAGTAAAATTTCATGAGCAGTATATCTTCCCAGAGACACTGTCCCAGTTAGCCTGTAAAACCCACAGAACAGGCTGTCAGCGGTTTTCATGGGCAGTGTTTCTTTGGATGAAAGTAGATCCATCATCAGAGCGAGCTCCTTGGTTTATCAAGATTACAACCACAACTAATCACCCATAGACCTTTTTCACAGGCTTGTTATCGCAGGAAAAGCACAGGTGTAGTTGAGAAATGACTGCTTTCCATGGACACTCAGCAAAAATATAATAAACACGACACTTTTGTTTTTCACTCACATTTTTTGCAAGTTAAAGTAAAAGTTTTTTTCTGCGCTTATTCCTCTTAACTTTGTTCACAAATTTGGTCAAATCTCTGCTAGTGAGCACCACCTCAGGTGTGCCTTGGACTGGTGTCACTCTAAAATGTGCAATTTTATTTTGAAAAAACAAAAAAACAAAAACTAGGGTAAAATTGCAAAATTATCGGAAACAAAGTTAGAGATGGCTTGTGGTAGTGAAACTTTCAATTCACGATCAGCAGCTCTGGTGGACATTCCTGCAGTCAGCATGCAAATTGCACGGTCCCTCAAAACTGCTGACATCTGTGGCATCATGTTGTGTGAAAAAAAACAAAAAAAAAACGGCATATTTTAGAGCCCATTTGTTGTGACCAATCCTGCTGTTGAATCAGCATCTATATATGCCACATCTGTCACGTGGATGGATTATCCTGGCAGAGGAAAAGAGCTCACTATAAAATGGATTTTAAATAAAGAGAGAAATAAACATTTTGTGTGCACAGAAGACTTCGACTTGTGAAAAATGGGAGCAAAAACAGAAGAGTTGTGTTTATATTTTTGTTGAGAGTAATTCATCTTGTTTCAGGGTCCTGTTATCGTGCGTGCTGACTCACTGTCATGGCTGAGACATCGTTAACACAATTAGTTTCACCTGGGCTTTTCCTGTTGTGACAAGTCAGAATGTCTGAAAAACATCTACTGTGGGAAACTGAAGAGCTCAGTGCTGTTAATTTTTTTTAAATGTAGTCTTTGCAGCTCTGCAAGACCGGATTCACTTTCACTGGATTGTGATGGAGGCAGAAATCTGAGAGATGGATGTCCCAAATGCTGTGCAAATTAAATTAAAACTGTCCTGCATGGCGAGATACCACGAGAGGTAAGTAAGATTAGTCGAAGCTTTAAGTGAAGAAAATCACAAGTCTTACTGTAACTAAGAACAAACTGTTAAAGTACACGTTGAGAACTCAGCAACAGAAGCACTGAGAGAAGAAAAATCTCTACAGTTTTCTAAATCTTTCCTGGGTTCCTGATTTAGGAACATGTTAAAATAGGTTATAGGTTATGCCAGGATAATCTTTCTAAATTTTTCTCATCAGGTAATTTGTTGTAATACTAATTTCAGCCACAAGAGGCTTAAGTGCACCACTACCTTATGTTCTATGTAGGAACATGTAGGATATTTAAGATAATTTGCACTTTTTCATAGAAGACATTTTTACTTTTCACAGCACAAGTGTTACTAATAACATTAACAAAGGCTTTGTTCTATTCAAGTGTCTCAGTAAGCCATCGCAGTGTGACAGAGAGCCAACATGCACAATACTAGGGCCCTGAAACTGAAGCAGCCAAATTGAATTCAGCATAGTTACTATTCTTATTTGTGTCAAAATATGTTCTGTGAAAAAGGTCTATAAACTGAGACAACAAACGTGGCCTTCAGAGAACATGGTGAGTCTCATGAAGAACCACCAGAGGTCACTGTTGTCTAACTGCCTCTGCAGCCTTCCTGTCAGAGCTCATCTGAGGCTCCTTGTGATGAGCTCTAAGTGGAAGCCGGAACATCTTCACGTGTTGTGATATTTTTGCAGAAACGCCGTCCTTTCACAGTCACTCACAATTACCCTCCTCGCTCAAAAACCGTATGTGTGTGTGTGTGTGTGTGTGTGTGTGTGTTTGCGCGTGCGCCTACAAGCATGTCAGCTGAAGTGCGATCAGAGTGGTGCAATCATGTTCCCTGCCCTCAAGTTTCACACACGTGTTATGAACTCGTTGGTCCTGTTACCATGGCGACTGTCCTTGAATGTCCTGTGTGTCTGTGCTTATGTGTGTGTCTGTCCAAAAAAAAAAAATACACATTTTCAGCTGTAGGAAAGGAGTCGTCTCAACCATTATGTTGTTTTATAACTGTGTCCTTTGCTTTAGGGGAGCTTCTTCACCGTCAAGTGCTTTCTTCTTCACGTCCTCTTATATCCGCTCCTCACAGCTACATTTTGTTTTTACAGCAGACTCAACAAGAACAACCCAACACAACCCAAGGTTACATGCACATTCAGCTCTCTTAAGGCATTATTAATAATAGCAAGCAGTATTAAATATATGTATTTATTTGTTTTTGATTTATTTTTTCTTATATTTGAGCCACTCTTAAAGGGATCGTTCAGACTTTTTGAAGTGCAGTGATGAGGTACTTATGCCTTTTATTCCTGACTCCGTCCACAGCGGTACATTGCTTAGCTTCCTGCATTAGTAGTTTGTGCTTCTCCACTTAATACATGTATACCTCATAAAACCCGACTTAAAAAAAAAAAAATCAGAACTATCCCTTTAAGAAGGGCATACTTTTGAGATTTTTGAGAATAAAGGCATATTATTATAATATGAGGGGGGGAAAAGAAAATGCACCCACAATTATGTGAACACTTATTAGGTTTTTCAAAATATTAGGACTTTATTCTAATATTATTCTGACTTTCTATTCTTGAATTACAATATAATTTAATTTTCATGGTTGAAAAGGCATAATGGCCATGAAAAATTAAAAGGAAAACCCCACTGACAAGTCATTTTCGTTGTACTCCAATGCTATATTCTTAATGAAACCGATGTGAAATGTACTTTTCATCTTTAGATTTGTGGACAGTGATTTAAAACCTGAAAATTAAAATGCAAACTGGTCTTTTTGCATTTAAATTAGATCAGTGTTCTGGCAATATGCAAATATATCAGAGCCATTCTTACGAGGGAAATACATTTGAGATTTGGAGAAAGTCTTATTATGTGAAAAAAGAGAATAAAAGAGCTTTTTACCCACAATTACACAATGGCTCATTAGGTTCTCGAGATATTAGTTCGATTAAAATTACTCTGACTATTCTGACTTATTTTTTCTTAATTTATAATATACTGTAATTTAATTTTCATGGCTGAAAAAGTATAATGAGTATGAAATATTAAAAAGAACTCCTCTGACATGCAGTTTTGACTGTATTGATGTGAAATGGACTTTTCACTCTCAGTTTAATGGACACTGTTTTAAAACTTTAAAATTAAAATACGAACTGGTGCACTGCATTTAAATTAGATCAATATTTTACCCTATATTACATTTAAATGTCAGCTCATATTTCCGTTTGACTAACAGGCTTGATCTCTCTTACACAACATCTCACTGGTTAAAATTGATGGTAACGTCTTGATCTGTTCAGTATTTATATCTCAGTGTTTACAGGATGTCACAGTATGTTCATGTTTGTTTTTGTGCTGTAGGAGAAACAAGACAGAGAGAAACTGATATTGAACATAACTTCACATTGCCTTCAGCTAAACACATTATTTTAATGTGTGGTGTGTGTGTGTGTGTGTGTGTGTGTGTGTGTGTGCACGTGCAGTATGCGTGTGTACGTATCCAGAGCTCCTCACGACTCTTGAAAGTCAGCTCGATTCAGAAGCTCTGACTCATTCCTTCTTGCCCAGGAGCTAGCCCAAGGGATTGTGGGAAATCAAGTCTGTGGGCAAGAAGAGAGGAGGAGATTTAGGTCAATGGCAGGACAGGACAGGACAGGACAGGAAAACACACCAGGAGGCTGCTGAACTCACTGCTCGTCCCCCCTCGTCTCTGCCACCACAGTATATTAAATATACAGAATATACCGACGAGCTTCCTCCAGCTCATTTTACCAGGTTCTGTAGGAAGAGTTGACTCATTTTTCTGTGTCACGCTCTGAATTTCTCTTTTTCTGTTTATCTTGCTGTGTCATCTCACCTCACGTCCTTGTTTCCCTCAGTCCTCTCCTCTGAGCTGATGTTAAAACTGCTGTGAAAACTCTTAGAAATAAGGGTTCCTCTTTGTAAGACTAAGGGTTCCATTGAGAACCCTTTTCATCCAAAGAACATTTCTTGGAAGAAAGAGTTCTTCAAGGATTGTTGAAATCCTCAAACTCTCTCAGCAAGGGTTCTTTGTACAAAGGGTTCTGTGCCCCATAATATAAAAGGGTTTTTGGCAGAAACACGTGCTGGGTTCTAGCCAAAATCCTTGGAATATAAACAGATTCTAAGTAGAACTCCTGGGTGGGTGCTAGATGAAACTCTTGGAATATAAAAGGGTTCTTGGAAGAGCTCCCTGTTTGCGTTCTAGATAAAAAGCCTTCAATTATAAAAGGGTTTTAGGTAGAACCCCCTGGTGGGTTCTAGATAAAACCCTTGGAATATAAAAGGGTTCTTAGTAGAACACACTGTTTGCGTTCTAGATAAAAAACTTGGAATATAAAAGGGTTTTCCGGTAGAACCCCTTGGGTAGTTTCTTGTTAGTATTTAGAGTGTGGAAAGATTCTGGAGAGAACCTCTAAAGTGGGTTCTGGGTGGACCAATTACACCATGGAGCGGTTCTCTGTAGAACCTGTCATAGGGGGGTCTGGGTGAAATTTAGATGGTCTTATGTTGGGTTCTAAGTCGAACTCTCTGAAAGGGTTCCAGGTAGAACCTTTATATAGAGTTCTACCAGGAACTATAATTTTTGCTCCTATGGAAACCAGCAGAAGAACCCCTTATGGTCCTATTTAGCAGATTTTATTGTGTGTGTGTGTGTGTGTGTGTGTGTGTGTGTGTGTGTGTGTGTGTGTCCACCACCACCACCACCACAGTATATTAAATATACAGAATTTCCTGCTGCTTATTTTCTTTCATTCTTTTTGAAGAGTTGACTAATTTTTGACTGAATTTCTCTTTTTTTTTGCATCATCCATCTCTTCTCACCTCCTTGTTTGCCTCATAAGCTTCAGCTCATCTGTCTCCTTTGAGCTGATGTTAAAACATCTGTAAAGCTCTGAACTCTACCTCATCCGTCACTTCACCCTGAAGTAAACTGCTGTGAAAAGCGGTGACACATACGATGTTCATACATGGAAGCTCCCAGCTGCGGGCTTTGTAGGCGCTCCACTGTAACTGTAATGTGAGTTGCGCTAATCTTCGAGTGATCCTATAATTAGGAACCCTGCAGGTGAGTGGCAGCTGCCTCAGAAACCATGGCAACCAGGGAGGGATCAGATACAGAGCAGCTCTCCTTGATGATAGATGACATTTTCCATCAAGACTGAACCCCACTGAGGCACAACTGAGTTCTCCAGCAGCAGCAGCAGCAGCGCTCCTTTCTCACTGATTGCTCTCACTGGATTGGTCAAAATCATCCTGAAAAATATATGTAAGCATTATATACAGTATAGTATTAACATATGTTGGGCAGTGATATTATATGGCCATGTATTTGTCCTGTTGTTACATCCAAGTGTTCTTGTCTTACTGTATATCTGTACCTCAGCACCATTGTAAAGGAGGAGTCTCCCTCAATTTTGTTTTCCAGTGATTTAAATGAATAAATAAATGATGATGATGGTTTTTAAAAAACAAAGGAAAGATAAGGTTAACCTCCCTCCCTACACCAATAATTTCTAGTCCCTTTTATATAACATTAACGGAGCTACAGTGTGAGGATAGCAATTATGATCCATTATATGTCAACACAAGTTAATTTGGACTAAATAAAATCTACTCAGACATGTTTACATTTCATTTTCAAACATTAATCTCGTAACCCAGCGCTCCGTCTCTCAGCACATATATTCCTCGGGGTCTCACTGTATATACAGTCTCCTCTGGGAGTGCTGTTTCCCTGTCTGTTGCTAAGACGCCGTGATTTATGGCTGTGATCCCGCCTCCTCAACACACAGCTACAAGGCTGGGAGTCATAAACAGAGACACCTCACGAACAGCTGCACACGCAGGCAGGCACTGCTATCAACTGACTCACACCAGCTTGACCTCATACACTCTCCATTCACTGATTGCTTGGGATTGATGAGGTGATCAATGACCTATTCCGGTCCGCCTCTGGAGAGAATACTGATTCACACACTGGCTGCAGGGTTACGTTCAAGGACTTCAGCAAGGACTGCCAGAGCTTTCTGCTCCAATCACCATCTTAGTAACGTTACAAGCCAAGAAAAACAGACTTTATTGAAGCTGAGGCACACTCTTAAAAATAAAGGTGCTAGCTAGAACCTTATAGAGTTCTTCAGCTTGTCCCAAGAGATGAACCTTTTTTGGTCCCTCACAGAGCCTTTTATAAAGGTTCCACCTGGAATCCTTTTAGATGGTTCTACCTAGAACCCCAATATAGAACCATCTGTGAAAAGTGCAGCCCCCTATGTTGTCCAGAGAACCCTTCTATGGTGTAATGATTTCACCCAAACCTTCTCTGGGGGTTCTATCCAGAACCTCTCCACCTTCTGGGGATTTTATCCAGGGGGTGCTACCAAAAACCCTTTTATATTCCAACAGTTATTTATCTAGAACCCACCAAGGGGGATCTACCAAGAACCTTTTTTATATTTCAAGGGCTTCATTTAGAACTCACTCAGGTGGTTCTATCAAGAACCCTTCCAAATTCCATTGTCTTTTTTTTTAATCAAGAACCCACATGGGTGTCCTACCAAAACCCCTTTTTATAATCCAATGTTTATTTATATATTTATAAAAGGGGTTTTTGGTAGAACACTTTTTTTTAATCTAGAACATCCCAAGAACCCTTTTATAGGGTTTCATACAGTATAAAACCTACATATGGGGTTCTACCCTTTTTATATTCCAACAGTAATTTATCTAGAACCCCCTCAAGTGGTTCCTTTTCATATTCCAGCATTTTGTTTTTGTTTTTTTAATCTATAACCCACCGAGGGACTCATGGATAAACTTTCTTTTGAAAAAGCAAATGGTTCTGGGTAGAACCTAAGCCCTTCAGGAGGAACCATTTTGGAACCCTTATTTTTAAGAGTGCAGTATTTGGAACGTTTCCCCTGGAGAGTATTTTATGTAACCCCCCTTGTTGTCTTCGTAATGTGATGTGTGTGTGTTTTTACATTTAAATTTGCCTTGAGTGTGACTCATCTGTGTTCAGTCCAGCTGAACTCGAGGGACTTACCCCCTCGCTGCAGAGTGATGACGTCGCCGGCTGTGACGCACTACCTTGACAACAGGTGTGTGTTGTTAATGATTCATGAACTGCTGGTGTGTGTATGGCTTGATTGGCATTCAAACTTACATTGCTTTGACATTATCTCTCAACCTTTTCTCTCTGAAATGAGCTCTCTTTTTTTCCCTCTCTAAAGGAGTACTCCCATGCAGTCCTCTTCTTCCGCCACTGATGAATCAGCCCATTAGATCCTGGAGCAGCATTAGTTAAGATGTCAGCTGCTGTCAATTCACTGAGAGAAATGAAAGTGGGATGTGGAGTGAGAGTGGGAGATGAGGGGAGGAGGAGGAGGAGGAGGAGATAACACAAATCCATTATACTGGTGAGCCATGCTCTTCAAGGTTTTTCTCAAATACCACATTTCTCCAAAGCAAATTACAGACTGAACGGAATGTAAGGCAGTCAGATGTCAGCTGTCTTACATATTAATATAACAAGAACATATCACTGCTGGCAATTATATTTTGATGAGCAACAGCACTGTTCAGTTGCTGTTCAAGAACTATATATTACTGGATTAAAGGATTGTATAGCAAAATCTTAATCTTAATGAATTTAAAGGTCAAATTCATTTGAAGAGCTAGTTTCATTATTTTCTTATGACAGTTATCACAATAATCTATGTTTAGAACATTTAATTTAATCTTTGGTTCTATATTTTATTAGTTGAGTATAGTGTGTATTAGTAGTGGTCACTTTTTGTGCTGTTGCCAAACTGTTTATTTAAGGGCACAACACATACACACTTGCAGCCCAAAGTGCTTCACCAGCAAAATTAAAACAAAACAGACAGGAGACAAATAAAAACAAAAGAATAACATTTTTGCAAGAATAAAAATGACAACAATAAGACTATGAAAAAAATAAAAGCTTAAAAGATTAAGGCTATAACATTACTCTGAATTAAAAATTAAAAGCCAGATTAAAAAGATAGGTATTTGCTTTCCTTTTAAACATGCACGGAGAGCTTGCCATTCTAATGTCACGTGGTTTTAATTTACAGGGGTTTATTGGAAGAATATGTATTATCAACTAAAAGTAAGACTCATGTTTTCGCTACCTAAGAATGAACAATTCATATCAACAGAAGGTATTGATCCACAGAGGCTGTCATGTTGAACTGACATGTTTATACAGTAGCTCGGAACAAAAAAAAAAACACTTCTTTTTCACCATTTTCACAGCCACCAAGGGTTTACCTGCATTCTTGGAAGGGGAGGGTGAGGCAAAGTGTTTTGCAATTTCCAAGCTCACTGCTAGATGCCACTAAGTCCTCCACACTGGTCCTTTAAAATGAAAGGTTAGTTTGATATTTTGGGAAAAATGGGGACATTTCTGTACGCTAAATATGGAGCTAGAACCTGGACATTACCTCCTGTTACCGTTACTTTCCAGTTGCTTTTGACTGTAAGTTTCTGTTTGTCTGTCATAGGATGTTTAAAGGATATACAAAAATAAAAGTTATGTAGCAAAATCACTTTTAAGTGCAATCAGTACACATTTTAGGAACGAACACATCGGTCATTTATATGAGGAAGTGACTGAGGCCGAGCAGGACCAATAATTATGGCACATAACCACTACTAAAACCACCATATGTCACATGAGATATAATGTGTTATTTACTGAGCTTTATAGGCACCAGTAGGAGGATTTGGTTATGTTTGGACACAGCCAGACTAGTTGCAGTTCCAGTTTTTGTGCTAAGCTAACCGGCGATAGCTTCATATTTAGCAGACAGACATCTAACTCTGCAAGAAAGGCAAAAGCAGGGAGTTATTTGTGTGTTATTTAAGGTAAAAAAAATCCACTTTGTTCATTCATGAAGGCTTTCTGCTGCTTTAAACCCCAGTTTTACTGTAGGTGAGTCCTTCTCCAGAAATATCCTCCAGTGATGTGTTTTCATTTCTGGCAGCAGCTTGAGGGGAATACACTGTAGAGGAACTTGTTAATTAGCATGAGCAGCCTCCATCGAACAGACAAACACAATGACTGGTATACTCTCAGGAATTAAAACTTCCAAAGAACGAGACATCAGAGAACTGTGACACCATCGCTATCTGAGTGATCTCACGAAGTGCTGAGAGAAAGAGTGTCTCGCACCAACTGAGCACAAAGTGGAAATAGTTTTCTGCTGCTCTGTATTACCTAACAAAACATTACCTTGTTTGTTAGCTAGCTAAAAAGTTTGTTAGCCGAGTTAGCCTACTCTGATAGCTCAGCAGGGACGCCTTTATTTTCTCTTCCTCTAAGAAAAACCAAAGGAGCAATATGATGAACTGGCAGCAACTAGTTTTAATGGATCACCTGAAATAAAAGAAGTTAATTTGAGAAGATTGTTTTGCTCATAGTCCTTTTCAATCATTAGTTATGATTAGAAGTATGTGATGGTGGCTGTGCCCTCTGCCTGTATTTCCTTATTTTCTTATCATTTTGCTGTTTTCACAATGCTCTGGACCAACTCAAAATGTTGGTATTTGATGCGTTTATGAGTGGTTCGGAAAAATCCTACTGATTCTACCTTAAAGTTTTGGTGCAACAGAAATAAATTTAATCTAGGTTTTGAGTAAAAATTAAACTGAGATATAAAGGGAGGTTTAAATCTTTCCTCATTTTAAGCTAGTTTATAAATTTGGTGCAACATAATTAAAAGTTAAACCAATATTTAATCCATTTTTTTTTTAAAAAGCCTTGTTGATGCAATCCAGCCCTAGATTTATATTTGTTCACCAATAGTTTTTCCTTCTTCTCACCTCACTATTAGCCCTGCAGCTTTCATTGGCTAAGAGGTCATGCTGCTGTTACATCAATCAGCCACTGGACTAGTGGCTTGAGAGATTGGCTTCTAGACAGTGACCAGTAAATCCTATTAACAGTCCTGTTACCAGTTAAAGTCTCCTTCCCACGCCCTTCACCTGTACGCCATAACCACCTCCTCGAAATAAATCCTCCGGATGCTGATTTCAGATCTGTTTCATTGTCCAAAAATGATCATCTTTACCCCTGAAATGTAAAATCTCAGGAAGATTTAGAGCGGAGAATTAGAGGTGAACGCTGTGATCCTGTAATGACTCCGTGAACCTTTTTAAATCCACTTGAGTCATGACAAGGAGATGCAGATGAGAACAGGTGACGTGGAACAGAAAGACCGTTGAGCCTCCAAACAACTGAAGCACATCATGTGTGATTCACTCTGTGAAAAAAATCATCCACAAATGTGGTGGAAGAATGAATCTTTTTGCATTAACTTAACGTAAATATACATATTTATTCCATGATGAACCGTGATGAAGTTTAGTAATGAATTCATAAAATGTAATAAATTCATTGAGAGCAATTTCACATGTTGTCTTCCTGGCAATGCTAGAAAAAAACTAGCTCCAACAGCTGGAGATTATTTGCATGAAATGAAGAAGGAAATCAAATTTGTTTGTAATGTTCAACAGTGTGAATAGAGAGTTGTTGGTTCAACTTAATATTTTAAGTTTATTGAAATAAAACTGAGTTAATATCAAGCTTATTTGACTGGAAAAGTTTGTTTTAAATCATCACAAAATTACCTCAACTTCAGTTGAAATTCAAATTCAGTCAACTAAAAATGTCAAATTCAGCCAACGTAATATCTTAAGCTTATTAAACATTTTTTCTCAAGTACAACCAAATTAATATCAAGTTCATTTGACCAGAATAGTTTGTTTTGAATTATTACAAAATTATCTCAATTTGTCTTTTCAAATTCAGTCAACATAATACCTTAAGCCGATTGAAAATGTTCTCAAATTCAACTGAATTATCAAATGTATTTGACTAGAAAAGTTTATTTGTTTTGAATCATTACAAAATGACCTCTCTTAAAATTCAGTCAACTTAATATCTTTACCTTATTGAACATATTTTTTCACATACAACTGATTTAATATCACCTTTATTAGACTAGAAAAGTGTTTTGAATCGTAACAAAATTGTGTCTACTTGTCTTTTCCAAATTCAGTCAATTTAAAATTTTAAAGCAGCTCAGACACTAAGTTTTTTTTAAAAGTTAAAACAGTTTATTTTTTACAGTTAAGCTTTCAGCACATGTGTGATATTTCACACATTTCATGTCATAAAATCTCAGAGACAGCCATTAATTTGAGCTTTTTGTCAGTTCAGCTCACACATATGTCTTCTTGACTCTCTGTGGCTTTGTGTTTGTGCTGCTGTGTATCTGTATGAAACAAAAGAGGACTTGTATAACTCCGGCATTGTGATGAGTCTCTGAATCAGACGCCTTTTGTGTGTCTTCGGGGAGCGAGGAGGAACATTATTCACAGAGAATTCATCTGCTAGGAAACTGCCTGTACACGCTGTGAGAAAGAAATATGGCCTATTTCTCAAATACTGCAGGGAAATCATATATGTTTTGTGTAATGCTGCAGTTATGTCACCCACTCCCCTTGTTTGTGTTTGCTGGGTTCAACAGATGGTGGTATTATGGCGTCTCAATGCAGCTTTTGGTGGGTGTTTGTGTGCTGTGAGGGAAAATATTCTGGGGGTAAAATGTAGTTTGGCAAGAGATGAATAATTGATTCGGGAGCCTTTTTTCTGCTTGTTTGTTTTGTTGTTAAAGTTGATTGCCAGTGAGTTAACTTGACCGTCAAACACAGCAAAGAAACAGAGAGTTGCAGCACTGTGTGTACAAGAAAACAGCTTACAGCACAGAGCAGGCTGTGATTGGCCTATCTCTCAGAGGAAAAGAGGATTAGAGGGACCTCTTATGTCTGTGCATGAGTGTGTCTTTGTCTGTCGGTGCTTGTGTTTGTGTGTTGGCAGCAGGTGCACCCAAGCGTGCATGTGCCAGTGCGCATGCATGTGGCAGATAGTAAGATTGAGTAAGGAAAAGCAGGGAGCCTCTGTGACTTTAAAGGTATTTTTAGTCCGCAGTGTCTCGCTGGTCAGGAGAAATTGGCGTTGAGGGCGGAATTAAGCGCGTGCCAGGTAGCTAATAAGGATGAGAAAGGCTCAGTCCTAATATACTAGAAATTAAACGTCACTTGCAAGTGCACCGTCACCCAGGAGCTGCTTCACCTCATCTAACTTAAAGGATACCACCAGAAACTCACATTAACTCTGAAGTAAAGGTATGTAACTCTTCTTCTGCTTGTCTTTTGGAAAAGTAACCACTTGTTTCTGGAAAGAAAAGGAGTTAAAGCTCTCTAGGGAAGGGTTCTAGTAGTTTGTTTGGACAAGAGCTCAAACGTATCACAGGGGGAAAAGAGCTGTTATGTCCCGAAAGTATCATAGATCTATAGGGATGTCTTTGGTGAATTGTCTTATTGTGTAAACCTGCAGCTTGTTGTGTTTAGGAAGATGTTGTTGGTACTTAAAAGCTGAGTTTTGTGGTTCAGCTGTGGCATGCACAAGATATTGCCTTTGTTAGTGTCTTTGCCTCATACCCCAACTGAGTATTCAAATTTAATGAACACAGTGCAGTGTGTGTTATCTGGTTACCAGACTCAAGTTACACTGGTCTGGCTACACAGCACAAATACATCTCACACAAACTGTAAATGTCCAGTAGAAGAGCTGATCAAAATATAAGGTTAGTTATGGAAAGTAACTAAGTACAACTACTGTAACTGAGTACAGTTTTAAGGTACTTGTATTTTGCATGAGCATTAAATTTTTATACTACTTTATACCTGGACTGCACTACATTCCAGAGGGAAATATTGTACTTTTTACTCCACTACATTTACGAGTTTTCATTAAAAAAAACACATAATAACCTGAAAAAGACGTCCTCATACCTAAACAACAGAAAAGGTTGATTGCCAATTGCTCTCAAAATGACAAATATGAGCAGTGGAGAGCACCAGTGACAGGGGTTCCAGAACTTAAGTACATTAACTAAGTCACGTGGCGTTAAACACATGGTTAACACCAGCAGTTTGGTCAGATTTAGGCATGCTAAACTGTGCAGACGACCTACACGGACATTATTCTAGTGAGAACGGGATGGAAAAAATTAGAAAAATGTAACCAGTGGTTCCAAACCTTTTTCACATTTCAGATGTTTTCATTAGGGCTGCACCATTAATAGAAATATTCACTAATGGCCAAGTGCAATATCCAAATCCCAGAAGTTTTTAGTTAAACTTAAAATGTGTGACAAAACAGCATTACAATGAAGTACTGCAGTGCCGTAGAGATGCCCTGGCCTACAAATCTTGTTCTCCAGATATAAGAAAACATGTTTGTATGGTACACATTTGGTCACATAATCATGGTTCTAAAAGTCTTTTTCAGTGAAAATGATTGTGAATGAATTGTGTGAACACTTGCAGCCCTAGTCTAGAAGACATTTCATTTTTCAAGATCAGAGTAGAGTCTAAAAAATGACAACAGACTAACTTTTTTTCTTTCCTTCCCTATTAAAGCTATCATATGTAACATTTCCACCTTAAAGTGTCTAAAAAAAACAGGCATACGTTCTATATTTTGTTGAGTTGTGTGCTTACATGATCCCAAACGTTTCCAACAATGTTCAAACGCAGAGAAATCTGTGATTTATTCAGAGTAAAGGTGCATTTCCCGCTAGCCATTGCTAGCTAGCTGCTACTTGCTATAACTTCTTGGAAAACATGAATATCTTAGAGTGGTCAGAGAGTAAGGAGGTAAGTCGGTGAACTTAACTAAATCTAATATGAATAAAACTTTTCTGCCTAGCTGTTTAAAAGTGAAGATAACTACTCCCACGATTCCACTTCTCAACATCATCAAACTACGTCTTTTATTATTGTTTTAATGTAACAGAGACCCCTAGTGGCAAAACATGCACATTGTGTGTTCAGTCATCTCACAACCCCTCTCATTTAGCTTTAGCTGACTTTTTGGAATGGGCCGAATCTCTAGGACTAAATTACGTAACCGTGTATAAAGAAGCTATCTTTGCCTCGAACTGCTCCAACGCTCAGACACCATTTACATGCCGATGCATCTGTAATAATCTAATAATGTCCTGTATTAAAATATATCAATCACAGGTGTCATTTTTCAGCAGAATAAGCACTTTTGACACTTTAAGTATCATTTGCTGCCAATCCTTCTGTGCATTTTATTAAGCAGGATATTGAATGCATCCTTATCCAGAGTCTGAGTACACTGGATGCATTTCAAAAAACACAATATTTTGTTTAGCAGAAATGTGCTTAAAGGGCCCTGATGGCGTTACGCTAGTGAGTCTCCTGTGTGTAAACTGTATGCAGGTGTGTTGTGTGTCAGTATAAATTGCTGGGTTTGCACATGCCTCAGAGAGTGCTTGTCCCCAGGCCTGTGTTTGATGTTGTATGTTTACACCTGTGTGTGTTTGTGTGACTGTCTGTCCATCCATCCATCCGTCTGTCTGTCTGTCTGGGTGACTGCGTTTGCTTTGCATGACTGGACTCAGTCAGTGTGTTTATGTGAGTGCGTGGGTGAGACAGAGAGAGGGGGGAGAGAGAGCATGCATGTACGCGCTGCTTCCGCCTCACAGCGCAGAGACAATCAGGCCATGCTTCAGCGATCAGTGGGAAGAAGGGGCGGAGCAGAGCGATCGCTACACTACCATCGTTTATCAGTGCAGACAGAAACCAAAACTCACCTCTGCCTACACGTACATATACACTAAGGTGAGGAGGAGGAGGAGAAGGAGGGAGGGACAAAAGAGGCAGACAACTATAAAAAATGAGGCATATTTATAGGGAAGCCAAGGAGACTAGGTAGGTAGGGATATAGGAAATAAGGTTCGAAATGTGCAGCAAAGAAAATAGAAACGAGGATGGAAGACTTGGCTGGGAAAAAAACAATGTATGAAAGGAAACAGTCAGGATGACAGTGGAGGAGGGATTTTAACCCTGTGGCCGCAACACCCACCGATGTCGGCAGGATATTCATATATAACCGTTTCTCCTCCCATACTGTAGGTCTACACTATGAACAATATGCTTATATTCTTTCCTGCTGAGAGTTATGTAAGAAAATATTTGAAAGCTAAGTCTTAAGATAGAGCTAAGAGACGGTCAGTTTAGCTTAGCCTGGAAGAAGAGGGAAATGGCCAGCCTGGCTCCATCCAAAGTAATGAAAGTCAGCCTATAAACACCTTTAAATCCCACTATTCAACTTGTTATACAGTGTTTTGTTTGTTCAATCATAGATATTGTGGATTTACCGCAGGTTTTGTGCCATGCTATATCTTGGCTGGGGCAGTGACTTCCTGCACATAAACCCACTACAAACCAAAGCATGTCATTTCAAGAAAAGGAAGAAATAATCCACCACGATATCCCCCATAGACAGAGCCAGGAGATGCTAGCTTAATTTAGCATAAAAAACTGAAAACAGTGGGAAATAGCTAGCTTGGGATAACAAGTTATATTTTGTTTGTTTAATCTGAAAAGTTTTACCACAGGTTTTGTTGCTTGCTAATATGCCAACATATTTCTTCTCCTGGTGCAGTGACTTCCTGCACATATACCTACAAAAAACCACTACATTTTCTTTTTTTTAACAATATCAAACCTCACTAGGACATAGTGTTTTTACAGCGTTAAAGCTGTTTTTGCAAGAAAAGCAAGAGTCCAGCACATAGCCAGTTGTAGACAGAGCCAGGAGATGATTAGCCTCGATTAGCATTGCATCTCATTTGTTTAATCTGTACAAAAGTCAAAGTGTAAAGGTGTAAAACCACAAATTGTCCTTTTTATACTTTAGTTTTTGTGCAGATTTTCTTACCTTTGCACAGAGCTAGGCTAGCTGTTTCCCCCTGCTTCCAGTCTCTATGCTAAGCTAAAGAGTGAGTTGCTGCCCCAAGCAAAGGAGTTTAAGTATCTCGGGATCTTTTACACTAGTGACAGTAAAATGGAGTGTGAGATGGACTGGTGGACTTGTGTTGCGTCACCTAATGTGGACATTGTATTGGACTGTTGTGATGAAAAGGGAGCTAAGCTGGAAGGCAAAGCTTCCAATCCTCACCTTTGGTCATGAGGCTTGTTTACTGACTGAAAGAATAAGGTCGCAGATATAAGCAGCTGAAATGAGTCTTAAGGTGGCTGGGCTCAACCTTAGAGATACGGTGAGGGGCTCGTACATCTGGAGGGATCTCGGAGGGGAGCCACTGCTCCCTCACACTGAAAGGAGCCACCTGAGGTGATTAGGGAATCTGATTGGGATACCTCCTGGGTGCCTTCCCTTGGAGGTTGTCTGGGTACCTGCAATTGGAAGGACATCCTGGCATAGACCCAAAACACACTGGAGGGATTCATATCCCATCTGGCCAGGGAACGCCGCGGAATCCCCAAGGAGGAGCTAGAAAGCGTTGCTGGGCAAAGAGATGTCTGGAATACTCTGCTTAGTCTGCTGCCACTGTGACCAGACCCCAGATAAGTGGGAAAAAATGGACAGATGCTAAGCTAAGCTAACGTTTTTCTGGTTGTAGCTTCATATTTACTGTGTAGACATAAGTGGCATCAGCCCTCTTGTATTTCTGCAAGAAACTGAATTTCCCACAATGTCAAACTAGTTCTTTAACAAAACTTGAAGAGCATTCCCCTTATGAGTCCAATTTAGCTATTTTTCTTATCATCATTTTTGACCTAAAATCCATTAGTTCACACAACAAACAACAGCAGACACACACAGAGACTTGCTGGTATCTAACGGTCATCACGTCTAAATTTGGTTTAAATGATGATCTGTAGTGTCACATGGTCCCTTATGCTTCCATTCAGAGGCTTTCCCGTGTGGTGAGGAAAAAGAGGACAGAAAAGCATGAACATTGGTCTATTCCCCTTGGTACAGATTGTAGTCACCCAGTCCTCCCTTGCACCCCTGCCCAGGTACTCAGGGCTCTGAGCTGGGTGCAGAGGACACATCTGCCCCAGAGCCCCACAGACAATGCAGCAAATGAGCACTCGCTGTCATATTGCAACACATCTGCTTGACATACAGCCGAGCCGACGTATTTTAATATCCTCCTCGCTGGATCTGGTGCCTGGTTGTGCATATTCTCAGTACAGTGCAGCTATACTGTTTGTTTTGCAATCATTTTCAGCATGTGGGCTGATGTAATGCAATTGTCCTGTATCACTTTGTTTTCAGGTACATATATATTGTTGCATACGATGCTGTTATGCTTTAAGGATGCCACATACACATACATTTCATTAGCAAGCTTTTATTACACTCTTTTCATTGCATGCTGTGCTCTCAGCGATAGCAACAGCAATCAATTCTTCACAAGAGGAGACGAGATAAAGAATTCATTGTGATTTCTCTGGCTACAGTCAACCTGATTTCCCCACATGCTTCTGCTGGCCCTGAGCTACACATGAACATATTTGAAAATATAAAGAATTTAGATATAAAATAAGAGATCCTTCAACTGCCAGCTGAAAAAAAAACAAAGCATATGAGCTATTATTCATGTGATGAGTCATCCGAAGACCTTCGCAGATGTCTTATCTGTGTTTTTGAATATTTTATGGTGGCAGTTCCCCCTAAAATTAGATATATTGGCACTGTAAAATCATTATTTAAAGGGAGAGTTGGGATTATTTAAAGAGGGGCTGTATAAGGCACATACTGAAAGCAAGTATATTACCTACAGTAGATGGTGGTCAGCATGACAAACAATATAAATACAATCCAGACATACTACTTCCTCATAACATGGCGCCTTGAACTTTGACCTTCTTGCCCACACACCCATCACAAAGGATTGTGGGTCAGAATAGCTGGAAAAGCTTGCTTGCATGCATTCTGCAAAATATGAACAGGTGCTGTTTGACATACTAAATCGTTTTTCTGGCATGCTGAATAGTATGGTAGTATGGGTATTGAAATGCACAGTTACTCTCACAGACAACAACTCGGCAACAAACTTTTTCTCTGACTTTCCAAGTTGTTGTCCCGACTTGAGGGGGAGTTTATGTGAATTTTCCCATTCGGGAAGTCATTTTTCCAATGATTCTGACAGCACATGAAAGCACCATTGATTGATTTTTTTTAAGGCGTTTATTAAGGTGGCTAATTTTTTTCATTCCTCCACCATGCCTCCTGCTGCTTCTTCAAACTGGGGGCATGTTGACAACCATCTACTGTACTGACTATCCATAATTCTGTGAACTGGATAAAGATACACATACATACTTATTATACATAAAGCCTCAAAGGCATGTTTCTGATTCTAGGACATCTTTGACTGAGACTTTGTATGTGGAGAGATGTGATGTGTATTCATACAGTATATATGAACTTCCACAAGCCTCTCGCTGGAGCCCCAGATACTTGACCCACAAACAACTTCCAACACTCCTTTTCTTTCTACTTTAAAATCAGAACCATAAACAAAGGAACAAAAGAAAAGCATCACTGACCCCACCTGTCATGTCTGCTCCGCTCAGCCTCCACTCTTTTAAACAATCAAGCCACATTTCATTTCAAAGACACATTTAATTGAGTTAGTCCCCTTTAAAAACATATTTTCCTCCGCTGATGTCTTCTGATCACCTGTCAGAGGCGGAACATGCGCGGTGAGCAGGAGAGCAGAAAGGCTGTGGGAGAATCTGAATCAAGATAACCAGTGTAACATAGAGAAGAAAGGAAGTAAAACAAGTTTGCTTTCAAAATAAAAGCCTCAAACCATTGTAAGGAGATTTAAATGAATGAAGTATGGAAACCTGCCAGTTAAAGAACAAAATTCATTGAGATAAAAAAAAGTTGAAATTACAAGATAAAACTTTGCAATGATGAGATAAAGTGTTGAAATTATGAGACAGAAAGTAACAATTACAACATAAAAGTCATAATATCTGTATTTTTCCTGTTGATGTAATGTCTTGCGTCTGGATCTCCAGAAAAAAATCCAGAAAAAAAAAAAAATAGTTTTTCTGAAGTTGAGATTTAAACATGAGTTTGTTGGAGATATAGCAGATTGTTTGTCGATGCTTGCATCTTATTTTTTGGGCTTGGTGTGCCCTTATTTGACAGTACAGCCAAAGATAGTACAGAAGAGGGGGAAGAGAGAGTGGGGATGACTGCAGCAAAGGGACACAGGTTGGAATCAAACCAGGGATGATACATAGGACCAGACTGTGTACATGGGGTGCACGCTCCACCAACTGAGCTACCAGGCTTCCCTGCGGCTTGCTTCTTGTTTTTAGCTTGTCAATATATGACTGCACCATCAGCATACATCTGACAAGTTACTGTACAGTAGTTGCAGCTTTAGGTAGGTCACTAATATACAAACTAAACAACAGAGGACCCACAGTTGAACCTTGAGGTACTCCAACTTAAATTTGGACCTTTTATGTCATAATTATGACATAAAATGATGTAATTATTTTCTATCTCACCATTTTAATTTCTATCTCATAATTGTGACTTTCTGTCTCAGAATTATGTTATGTGTCTCTTAATTGTTAATCATAAAGTGAGCCCTTTAGCTCATATTTTTGACTTCTGACTTTCTATTTCATCATTTTGGCTTCCTATCTCAAACTTTTGACTTTTTATGTCATTAATTTAACTTCTAATAATTATGACTTTCTATTCCACAATTTTGATTTTTTTTAACCACATATTTGTGACTTTCTATCATAAGTATGACTTTCTAGCTCATAATTTCAGTGTTTTAACTTACAGGCTGATTTAACTTTTATCTCGCATTAATGACTTACCATGGGGGTATTGTTTCTTTTACTGGAGGAAATGGGCTTCCATAATGAAGTGACCAGAAATCACGTCCAGATTTTTTAGATTATGTCTAGCAGATTTATTTTCCATTAATTTGGTATGCTATAGATGATGACCTATTCTTTGTGACATATAGATAAACTGTATACAAATATCTGGATTTTCAATGTTCCTATCAATCGCAGGTTCTGGATTATGTAGTTCAGGGATGTTTTTTAATTTGTACAAAACTGAATGCCAGTTAATTAGGGTTTTATTTTGTAAAAACTACCGGAAACCCTGCGTGACTGTGAGCAGTAGTAAACCAGAGACCCCCCTCACGGAAAACTGTGGTAACTGTGGTGTAAAGCTGCAGAGATGCGCGACACAGAAAAACAAGGAGAAACGAGAGAAATGGAGAGACAGCACAGGGGAAGAAAATAAGCAGAGAAAATAAATGATCTGAGATGCTCCGAGACACCGAGGAACACCGTGTTCGCTGCGCTCTTTGGACATAAAGACGGCTCGGATCGTGCATTGATCCGAAGACAGGGGACGGGAGGGGTCGATCATGGGGAACGAAGCGAGCCTGGAAGGAGGCGAAGGGCCGCCGTCTGGGCTACCCGAAGGGCTGGCACCTGACGGGAAGGGCGGCTTCGTCCGGGTCCCCGAAGGTACCCCGGTCAACCTGAGTGAACTCAGTGAGGAGCAGAGGAGGCAGCTCGCCGCCGCGATGTCAAGGGCGCAGGGCAGGCAGCAGCCCGGAGGCGCAGCAGCTGCACGAAGGCAGGGCTTCTTTTCACCAGCATTTATTTTTTATTTCTGATGCACTTAAAATACCCACACCGAGCAGGGCAGACAGTGATACGTGAGAGAGGAGAGTGTGTTGTGGTTGTGTGGAGCATCATTTGGAGAGAAGGAGGCAGAGAGCCCGTTCACGCCCATTTTAATCCTCCCAACCTGCACCAAGAAACGATCCAGTCTTTAGAGCTCAGAGTAATGGATTATCATGAACATCTGATCATCTGCAGGAGTGAAAAACATGATCTTTCTCGCCTAATACACCCCTAATATTGTTCAATTGATAAGCTGCCGCTTTAAACGCTGTGTATCTGCTGTTTTTGCGCGGATGCACAAGAATCAATTCATCCACTGCGATAATTTTTAAGATTCAACGCCTAAAATATTCTGAATTGGTGAATTGTTTGCCTCAGTTTCCGCCGTTTGTCTCTCCGTGTGAGATCAGAGCGTAAGAGACACACCTCCACTATTTGTGCGAAATTTTCGAAATGCCTGCTGGGTAAGAAAATCTGTCGTGCCCAGTGTATTTTTTTTTTTCATCTGAACGACGCCTTGACACCCAGCTAAACAAAATCAGCCGTGTATGGGCTCTCTAATATCGCCAATTACACTGTCTACCCCTGCTTAAACTGTGTTTTAATCGGCTGTGTGGGAGATGTGCTGCCGTGTTGTGGAAGGGGAGGTATAAAGCTGCCAATGAAAACAATAATAATGCTTCAGATTTCAAATTCTGTCTATATAATCCTCGATATGTAAATAAGGTGACATGATGTGCGGTGCTGCTAATTAGCTCCAATTGGGGGGAGAATTGTTATTTATATCTGAGCTGGAGGTGGGGGGAGGGGTGCATCAATATTAATATGACTATAAATAGAACAGCAGCGTTAATGTCATCACTCGTAGACATCCCTCCTGCTGTTTTCTGATTCTTTTTAATGTAAAAGTCGGATTTCATCCGCTGTTGTTGAGAAATCAGTGTTGGGATGAGTCTGGTCTCTGTCCGTGGTGCTGAAATACAGCTGCAGTGAGCATTGCAACACAACCACTCATGTTTACCGGGCTCTTACCCTGTACAGTCATGTTACTCAGTGTGCATTGTAAAAAATAATCAAATGCTGTATTCATTACAGCATTAAACTTTATTGCCTGGGAATGTAATTTCTCTCAGATGTAACAGCAGAAGCACCAGGGACTTTTATGCAAACAGCAGCCTAAGAAACCAATACGCCTATATTGCATAAACACATGACCACACACCGAGATGGGCACAAACACGACAGAAAGCATCTTGTTAGAAATTACAAATACTTGCTCATCAACAGTAAAATTAAAGATGAAAATGTTAAAATAAAGAAATGTAATTTGAAAATACAAAAACAAATTCTAAATGGATATTATCACATTTTAGGCATTTAATAGCCTCAATATGGATCTGAGTTTACTTTTGAGTGTTTTGTAATTTGCATTTTGTTGGGAAGGAAATAAATAATATGTAATTTGTAACAAAATACAAATACATAATTTAATATGTCATTTTATTCAATTTAAAATAGTGACGTGACAATCATGAGACTGAATGTGATTGCCTGGCCTGGTTGCAAACTCTTGGTACTGTGGGACAGCTGAAGAGAGTCAAAGCACTCGGGAGCATACATAAACGTCACATCTTATGGCTTTTTGTGCTCGTCTCTGCCAACTAGAATATCTTGGAGGTGGGAGGCTACATTCTGGGTGGTTCAGACCCATCCTCACCAGAACATCAGCTGTGTAGTTCATCTGTGCGAGCAGCTAATTACGAGGCATATTTACGTTTGTTGTTAATTGTTAGGTGGTGACCTCTAGTGGCCGTAGCAATTATGGCACAAGCTGTGTAAAGAGCGTAGAAGTCACAAGACTTTCATCCAGGAAACTGGGGTTCATGGCTAGTGTCAAACCAAAAGCTGGTGTTGACTTATGTAAAGCTTTAAGTTACTTAGGTCACATGACTTATATAACATAAAGTACTTATTTAACCCAAACCATGATCTTTTCCTAAACCTAAACAAGTGGTTTTGGTGTCTAAACCGAACCACATTAACCACGTTTGTTGGATGTGACTTACATTTATGACTTTTGTAATGTTTAGGTTCAGTATATCTGTCACTGGTACACTCTAACGGTCATATATGCCATTTTGGGAATCATTGACAACCAACCTTGTTTTGTCATTTAGGTATGGCAACGTGTTGATGGTTTCTAGCTGTATGTTTGCCATTTCTGGAGCCTATGTCTTTGCTAATTGTTATTTTCACTAAGCTTACCCTAACTTGTGATATCTGATCATATTTTGATGACATACCAATTTATCAAGCTTTTTTCCGCAAGCTACAGGTCACGAGGAACACAACTGAAATTCTGTTGGTCACAATGATCGTGTTACCGGACTGACCACAGATTTTTGCACAGGTTTTTTCTACAGTTTAAAATGGGGGATAAAAATGTGTCTTATGTGGGAATAAAATTACATTAAATTATGTATTTTAGTTATTTCAAATATACAAATTCAAGCTCTTCAAGTATTTTGTTACAGATTACATCCTATTTTTTTCTGCCCAGCAAAATACAAAACACTCAAAAAATAATTAATGACATATTTTAAATATCTTTGAATGAAATACTGCCTATATCTGATCACACAATAGCAAAACATTATCCAATCATCTCATTAGTCTATTTGATGCATTTCTCTGAGGATCTACCGTTGACTTTCACGCTTGTGCCTACAGCTGCAGTGTGTGTAGGTTGTGTACGTTGCTCAGCCTGAGCTAACAAAGATGTCTCAGCTTACCCCCATGGAGCCGAGCATTTCCCTCTCTATCTCAGTGATCTACACTCCATGTCATTCAGCGGTATTCACTTTCCTGTCAGCTTTACCCGAGGGCTGCTAGCTACACATTTTGTGTTCACTGATGTGTTGAAAGGGCCTGCGATTACAAAGAGCCAGCGCCATGGTCTTAAACTGTATTATTAGCACACTGAGGCTACAGTGGAGGTAGAGGAGTTAGCAGCAAATATCCTGAGCAATATTGTTTGAGATGGAAAAATGTAATCTAATTTATTGATTATCTCATGGTTATGATGGACAGATGAATGTCAGTCTCAGGAGTGTTTGTGTTTGATTCAGTAGAAAGATACATTTAGATTATAGTCAAGATTTATAGTCAGTTGATGGCAAATTAAAGGATAAGGTAAATAAAGGAGCCAAAGTATATTTTAGAACCATCAGGTCTTTAACTCTTGTCAGCATTTAGGACAGCTGTTTTTTATTTTGGCACTGGGTCAGCTAATAGTTGGCTAATAGTTTAAAGTTATAATATGCAACACTTCTGCATTAAAATCTCTAAAAGCACTAGACATATGTTATACATTTTGTTGTGTTGTGTACTGATAGTATGCCAGATGTTTCAAACAATAGTTAAGCCAAGAGAAAATAGTAGTTTATTCAAGGTAGTGGTGTGTTTTTTACTAGCCGCTAGCCGCTGTAACTTCCAGGACAACACAGGATACGTGGGATATGCCGGAGAGTGAGAAAGGAAGTCAAGGATTGTGATTTAATGTAACATGAATGAAGCTTTAATATTACCTTGTCCATTAACAGCATTTATGTTATGTCAGATAGATTTTCATCTGCAGTGGTGGTTGTTCAACAATGAGGACAACAACTCCCATAATCCCTTCTTCACGACATCATCAACCTAGTAGCAGAATTAATGTATTGTGCTTTTACCTTAAATAAGCAATATTAATAGCAGCAGTGCTAACAAAAACTCTCTGTTTTCTTTTTCTCTTTTCCAGACCGTCAGAATCTGATGCCCAGCAGCGTTCCCAGCAGGTAGGGGCCTCCAGGGGCCCTACAGGTCTCAGTAAGAGCCGCACTGTAGACGCCTTCAACCAGGGTCCGCCTGGCAGGCCCGCACCGGGCCGAAGCCCCTCAACCCTCAGCCTCTTCGAATCCAGATTCCGGCAGGAGCCAAAAGACACCGAGACCAAGTCGTCCGGCATGTTTGGCTCCAGCTTCCTCAGCGGGGCCAACCCGCTCAACGCGGTGTCATCTATGACCTCCTCTGTCTCCTCGTCCATTTCCTCCATGGGCGACTCTGTCAACATGCCCAAGTTTGGACTGTTTGGGGACGAGGAGGAGGGAGACGCACCTCCTGAGTCCAAACAGGGAGGTAAACCACCAGGCAAGGGCCCTCAGCAAGGACCAGGTCCAAAGGGACCACAACAGGGAGGACAGAAACAAGGTCAGGGCCCTCCTGGACAGGGGCCAAAGCCAGGGCAAGGCCCCCCTGGGCAGGGACCCAGACAAGGTCAGGGACCACCGGGCCAGGGACCCAAGCCAGGTCAGGGACCCAAGCCAGGCCAGGGTCCCCCTGGTCAAGGACCCCCTGGGCAGGGACCCAGGCAAGGTCAGGGACCACCAGGGCAGGGGCCAAAACCAGGCCAGGGACCCCC
>JAJHUR010139655.1:0-10287 GCA_027495735.1 Lutjanus campechanus
CAACTACACACAATATTGTTGTTGCTTAAAGAAATATACAGTATATAATTTAAAGTCATTAAGTCATCTTCACTGAAGTGACCAGCTGCCACTGCTGCTGTGTATGTTGCATTTTGCTTGATTGTTATGGTTGAGATCATTTAAATTACTTTGTACACTATTTTTCACCTTTTGAGAATTTACATATTACATCATTTTAGAGATTTTTTTTTCTGGAGATGATTCAAAGAAATAATGTGGTCAAAATATTTTTTCGTGTGTTTCTTCAACAGTGTTGTTCTGCCAAAATACGTCGGTTGAAGCCGAATATGGCAAGAATGTGACTCTGATGTGTTGGACCAAGCAGAGTTTCACCACCTTGGACTTGGAGTGGTTCCATGTCAAGTCAGGGACTTGTGAAGATGTCATTGCGCACCATGGGGGTGAAGTTGATCTTACCAGCCAGGGGAAGGTGTACAAAGACCAAGTATCTCTGCCCTCAGACCCACTGAGAGGGAATTTTTCATTGAATCTGTCCCCACAGCTGGCCCAAAAAACGGGAAGATACCTTTGCTCTGCTGTAATAGATGGAAAGAATTACACCTGTGCTGCAGACATCATTGGTAAGTACACTAAGGCTCTTATCATTGAATCACAAGGTGTTATAACTAAAATTGTACACAAACTCCTTCAAAGGTAATAAACAGTTACTAACAGTAACCCTGATGTACAGATGGTGTGGAGACACAAGTGTGGTGCAGTATTTTCCCACCACAGATCTAAAGTGTGTCACTATGAAAGGAACACTACAGGTAACAAACTCACTAATGGAGTGTAGTTAATGCAAACATGTTATTTCCTGTTGCTGCCCCACTTTACCTGAATTAAAAAATCACCTGCAGCAACACAAGGCGCACTTTTATGAAATAAAACAAACATTTAACACTTTACTACTGAGTTTTTCATTTATTCACACAACAAAAGATTAAATACAGTGAATCCAAACAGCATCAGACATCAGCTGGTTCAGTCTGACTGGCTACTGGGAATATAAAGAAATGGCGCTAAACACTAAACAAAGTATAATTTATGATGACAAAAACTATGACAAAACCCACTGAAACTTCAGTCATCAAATAAAAACAAAATTAAAATGTTAGAGAGGGACGAGCAGAATCTGATGTGACTCTGGATGTTCCTCCAGAACAGGGGCCCACAACCTGCAGCTCCGGAGCCTCGTGGCTCTTTGGCCCCTCTCCAGTGGCTCCCTGTGACTTTGGCAATAAATTATATGGAGACGAATAACTATTTTTGTTCAAAAACATTTTTCATGTTTCATTGTTGTAGGTCTGTGAAAAAGCTCAGATGATTCAACATTTCAAGACGACGTACGACAACAGATTTTTTAGCCTACATGTGTCTTTTCCTCCAGATTTTAATTGTGGCTCGTCTTCTTCCAGCTATAGATGCCAAAAAGTCTTCAGGGAAAATACAGAATTTAACATTTGGGGCTCCAGATGTGTTTTTCCCCTTTTTTGTTCACACATGGATCTTAGTCAACAGACTATGACTAAAAGAAATTCAAAATTTCCTGCCCACATTAACATTGGTCCTAAAATGTTAAAGTGTGGCTGGATTTTGAACAGAGATCATCTGCAGTCAGCTGCAACTTCAAATTACAGCACGTGTAAATGTTACTCTACAGTTAATACCTGCAGGGATAATGATGATTAATCCAGTGTTTCTTGAATCCTTTTAACAGTCCGTCCAGGTGGAGAAAACAACGCCTCTCCTGGCGATCAGCATCAGAATCCTGCCAACAGCCCTACAGAAAAGCCTGGTAAGCCAAAGAAACTACAGAAAAATCTGTTTCTAAAAATCTTTGTGTTCAGCTCCTTTTGTACCTTCTACATGAATCTCTGTGGTTTGGTACAATATACTTTTTACAAATCAGCTTTATTTTACTGTTTACTGATCACTGTTATACTTCTGCTGATACAAACCAGACATTTCCTGTTGGTGCTTCACCTGTGAGCCAGGCTTTTATTGTGAAGGAGTGGAATGTTTGTCACTGAGTTATCATCATAGTTAAAGTAGCTTCTTCAACACAAACAAATCATTTAATCATCTAAAGAACAACATGAGTTTATTAATGCTGCCCCTCTTTTCTTGGTTGTGACGTCATTATCAGATTCGTTGTAATCAACATCATCCACTAATGAAAGAAAAAGACACTGCTATAATAATATTGTGGAATTATCTCTGAAATATATTATGTACACAGTAAACTGCACATTTAGTAACTTAAAGTGAAAATGAGTGCAGCGGTCCAAATAGCCAATAGACTGTATATTAAATAGGTTGAAATCTCAGCGTCAAAACAGAAGATGAAAATGGTGTAAAAAATGTACAACACAAATACGAGATAAAATGTGTAATAAGACAAAACTAAGATAAAAGATGTAACAAGTAAACAAGTTGAATCAGTACTTTTACTTTTTTTCTTGAGAGGACTGAATAGAAACTAACAATGTTTCACTGTGAACGCTTCATGTCCAAGTTAACACACATGTGAGTAACTGACAACTTCTTTAAAAGCTTTATTTTGTACTGCAGATGCTTTACATCAGATTAGTAACATGCTGCACACTGATGCTTCAGTATTATGATCTAATGTCACTTCTAGTGTGTGTTGTCATGACAAAACATAATTCGGAGAACAGACAAAGTTGTAGTAGATTCCTCGGGTGAAACACAGCAACTTCAAGTGTCACTATTACAAGATTATTATTATTATTATTATTATTATTACAGAGAATGGTGTAGTGTTAACAGCACAGTGGTGTGAAGACTCTGAAAGTCATGTTTTGTGACCCCGGCTTGGCAAAAGTATTAACAGTAACATCTCTTCTACATTCTTTCAGATCGCAGTCGAGACATTTACATTGGTGTCGGTGTTGGTGGTGGCAGCATCCTGGCCATCCTCTTGATTGTCTTTGCGGTCCCGAAATCTAGACAGTTCATTTTGAAGAATTTGACATGTAGAAGGACCAGTAAGTCACACACTTTTTGACTCATTATTATGCTTAACCATGGGTCTTTTTCTATCTTTATTTAAGAGTGTGGTCTTTCAGTTTGAGAAAATGCCTCATTGGGTTCATGTTCAAAATGTCCAGCTCTCACACTCAGACCTGAGAACAGACCTTTGACAAGGGCTCAGAAGCAGCCTGAGTGTGAGAGGGAGGGGCTGAAGCTGGAGCGCAGGAAATCTGTGCAAGTAACAATTTATTTGTGTGCAAGCAAAACCAGTGTCTCTCTCCAGAAATCATGATCCGGTTACTAAAGATAATAATAGATGTATAGATAAGGTTCATTTAAAAAGATTATGCAACTGTGTAAGCAGACCTTTACATTAAACAGGAGAGTCTGTGTTTCTCTGTCAGAAACTGTCAGAGCTTCTCACAGCAGAGTGAACAGGTGAGGGAGGAGGATTGATTGATCACTTGTCAATCGCAGATTCCATCATCTTGTCAGACTGATTTAAAAAGAATAATAAATATGCCACAATCGGTCACAAAATATACCAGTGTGTCCACACAAATAAAGTCTGTGTGTAAAAACTGCTATTCACAATCTGCTGTTAAGAATTTGACAGAGGGACAGAGACAGTCATGTCATGAAGGAAACCTCAGACCCATGAAAGATTGCACAGATTTGATTATGTTGCCAGAAACAATGGATAGAAATCTCAAGAGTTTTTCAAATCAAACGTTCCCTTCTAACACACGACTGAGAAAGGTGCACAGCTCCAAGAATAGAAAATGATTTTGTGGTGTCCGACGTTTATAATGTGGCGGGCCACCATAAGTAAAACACTAAATTCACAAAGATTATTCAGATCTTATTTACATTCCTTATACTTTTATATAATACAGCCATCAGTGTTGGAAAAAGTGCTCAGGTCCCTTAATTAAAGGGATAGTTCACCCAAGAATAAAAAATCAGTCATTATCTACTCACCCTCATGCTGATTGAGGGTCAGGTTTAGTTTTTAAGTTAGTTTTTAGTCCACAAACTCTGCTGGAGTTTCACAGAAATGGTGCTGAAAACTCTCCCGTACAATAGAAGTGAATGGTGACCAGGTAAAAGGTAAAAGACTGAAAAGCTGAGGTTCTACAATGAAGATTCAGGCTAAAAACATGGTGTCAATAACATTTTTGTAGTCAACTTGGCCTGTCAGGACTTCAGGAGACTGATTACACCAGACGAGCAGTATGGAGACATTTTATGATTTTATTCTGTTTTTTTTACATTTGAAAACTGGTCAATATTCAGTTCCATGTAGGTCTGTTTTCTATTAGACAGAAAGTAGTTCTGTCAGATTCTGTCATAGAAAGAAAATAACTCTGACATTAGGCTGCTCACAACAAGATCTGTGGATTTCTTTGAGTAACGAGGTCATGATTTCTGGAGAGACACTGGTTTTGAGTTTTTCAAATATATTTTTGGTGCTTTGAGCATCACAAGCAGTCATTTAGTTCCATTATCTGCCACTCACAACAAAGAAATGTAGATTAACAGCATGACAGGCCAGGGGGGAAATGTGTGTTTTTGATTTTGGGGTTAATTGTCCCTAAGAACTGCAGGGTTATAAAACATTAACGGTGAGCTGGGAGGAAATTTAAGGTCATGGAGTAGCTGTAAAACCATGGGGCTTTCACCAATCTGAGGAGTTTCCAGATCAATTCTGCTGCACAAAATCTGTTAAAAAAAAACAGCACTGCACTGAGCACTGTTCTGCATGCAGTTTTACCATTAATCCTCACACTGAATGTTATGTAAATATGATATTTAAGATGAGACAGAAGAATGTCTAACAATGGTAAAAGCTTTATTTACATCAATTATAAACCAGCCTGTATTAACTGCAGCCTGGTCTTTGAAAACTGATTTTTCAAATTTTGCTTTGTTTTTTGTGGGGGATTTATGTTCTGCCCTTTAAAACTGTTCTCACCTTGTTTTCTCACAGATCAACAACCAGCCAATGGAGACGTGCCGGAGAAGCATCCATTGAGGGATCAGCGCCCCAACGATTCAGCTGACAGCAACGTTTGAAGCTGACGGATCAACTCCACACTTGGAGCTCTGTGTGAGAAGAACTCGCAGTAAAACAGTGCAATAAAAATGTCTAGATTTAAATGAAGGACATTCTCAGATGAGAATAGACTATTGAATGTAGCTTTGCTAAAGGACATTTCATCGTCCAGTTCTAGTTACCTCGCCAGTCAAGAACAGGCAGACCACTAGTTTATTTCTACACGTGCAGCTTTACAATCTCTTTAAAGGGACATTGTGTAACATTTTCTGTTGTTTACTGGCCAAAATCAATATCTGCATTTATATGTGTTATCATTAGTTATTATTAGACACATTCTCGTAAGCAAAGAATTTTAGATTTGTTTATACACATTACGGGTAAGCTGGTAGGGAAGCGCCATGATGGTCTGCCATCTTGAAACTACAGCTGCTGGCAGGGGACAAAGAGCACCATTGCAGAATAACTGCGTTTTCCCTGCGAGCCAGCGCAGAGTGATTGAGACGCCGGAGGAGAAGATCAGCGAGAGGCTTAGTTTGCCAGTGTTGTATCCCTTCTGGTTTTCAATTTAACTGGTTACCGTCAGCGTGTGTGTTGCAACAGCTGTCTCTGTTCCTGTCACCAGATTCGTCACACATTTACAAACATATTACTGCTGACTTCCAGCTCGCATCTGATACCCACTGCAGCAAATATGGTCACAGAAGCATGCACTGCATTACAGACAGCCACAGAAAAAAGCAAAAAAAAAGAGAAAATATATTTGAAAAAAGTGAGGCGCTACAGTGCGCTATTCATTTGAATGAGATACACAATTTCAACTTTAGATTGGAGTAATTCCTACACAATGTCCCTTTAAGGCTGCAAAAATGTGTTTATAGCTGACTGAAGACATTTTTAAAACATTAGCAGTAGCAGAATGAAGGGCCATTGATTGTTTGTGTAAAACATACCGAATATGGAATAGGGGTGTCAACATTTACAATTTTTTCTACACGTGTAAACGGGACTTCTAACTGACGTGTACCCGGTTACATGGAGATTTATGATCTTTTTCTATCGCAGTTGCGCTTTATAACCACTAGAGGGTTCTGTCTCCATTCAAATACCTCCTAATCCCATTAAATCAAAGCCATTCCAGTAGTTATCAGACAAAAACGTTTATTCAGCCAACAGAACTTAAAAAGTAGGCAACCCATCTCACTATTTTAAGGCTTAGGCCTACTTATGACAGAAAGTAAAATGAGTTGAAAATGAAATCCTCTATCATTTTGACAGCCAAGAAAACGTACAAGTGAAAGCTGAAAAACCTTTTTTACTCATTGTTTTAACTATTGCTCGCTTTTGTACAATATTTTTTTAAACTTAAAGTGCAAACTGCATCCCTCTCTCGCAACGGGAGCTGCGTCTGAATTTTAATATACGTCTCAGAGTAAAAGTAATCTGGAATTGGTGAGAGAAAGCAACTCAAAAAGAAGCCAAAGTAAACTGAAGTGAGGAAAAAACTTCACCTTTATATCCACAAAGTTAAAAAAGTAGAGGGGTACTCACAATTATTCACTAAAATTGATGGGAAAATGTTTTCTTCCTCCTCTTTATACACGAGGGTATGTGATCAGGTCATGAAAAGCCGACAGAACACCAACCAATAATATAACGTACAACAACACGCAACAATATAGGCTAAAATAACAAAACATTAACAGTTTTTGTTGTCAGCTGCACGACATTTGCGCATGGAGAAGATGATGAGCGCCGCGCTCTTCTCATAGCGTCCACGAGTCAACTTGAATTGACGCGACACTGGCTGCGTTTTTTTTTTTTTTATATCAACGTAACATTGTGCCCCATGTGTCTATTATGTATACAGATAACTGCACTAGTGGGAACATTCAAGTGTATAGTTAGTGTATAGTCAAGTGTATAGTTAGTGAATGTTATTATCTGAAGCTTTCAGGCAACATGATCACCCCTAAAAAAAAAATTGGTGAGAAATTAACGAGGAGGAAAAAAATGACGTGCACGTTTATTGATTTTTCTAAACGGTTATGATTTGTTATCCGTTTACCCGTTTACACGTGTAGATGTTGACACCCCTAATATGAAAATGGTATGTTATAAGTATAAAATTCTAATGCTGCCTCCTGACTGACGGATTTCCCTGGGGGAATTTGTTTTTCCTAACCACTAACTACAGGTCATTATATATTTATATATTTATATGACAGGTTGTCATGCCAACATGGTGGTAGGGTTTGTCGGGGTTTTAGGTTTAGAGCAGTCACCAGAAATATAAGTCAGTTACACTATTGATATTTTATCAATGTACTGTACACTGTCTGTTTACAGTTTTTAACTGTTACACAGCTGCCCGCCTCTAGTTGGCGCTGCAGCCCTTTTTTCTTCATGCAAACACCTGCATGTTGTGGGACAGATGTGCAAAGCCCCACACATTACAACAGCATTTGAGATATTTAAAATGAAACTATTGAAGAATACGATCAATGGCTTCAGATTGCTCTTAGAAAAAAAAACCAGCAAAAAATATTCATCCATACTGCTCGTCTGGTGTAATCCAAGACTGTTAAAGCCTTCACATATCGTTCACGTGCTCTCACATGAGCAACGCTTTTTTCTTGTGAAACTCCTTTCACAAGCTTTATTTCAGCAATTTTCATTAAATTAACAGAAATCGTCATGTAAGTCACACTTAAAAACACAATAGCATTACTTTTACAACATTTTCAATATTTTTTACACATGGAAAAGGCAGAATCTGCAGTCTCAGTAAACGTTTAAAATTTTCAGACATGTTCACAGATAATATCAATAAATAGTTAAACTGACTAGTATTTCTTGGGGTGACATGTAGTCGACTCCTCTCAGGTGCAGCACCTCTGTTGAGTCCTGGATGAAGGAAACACAAGAACAGTTAGTTCTGTGTGAGCTGTGGTTATTTCTGAAGGATCCTTAAAAAGTAACTTTACCTCAAGCTGACATTGTTCATGCACAGAACAAAACAGATGTTCCCAAAGGAGCATGGGAGAGTGTTTACTTATTTTATTCAGCATCATTTCTTTGCTCACTGTCATGAATGTAATGAGCGTGCCATCAATGCCACTTACATCCTTTGCCAAGTGTAGTGGTGTGTTCATGTGCTCCTCAGACAGTCTCAGTTTTTGATATGGGAAGTCGTAATTCTCACTTCGGTGTGTTTATGTGCTTTGAAGTTGTAAAGTGGAAACAACATGAATGTTACTAAGGACGAGTAGGGGACTGAACAAGTTGTCAGTGCAGCCTGATATCAGGTTAGCTTGCTGCCTGTTAGTGTTACAGTTAGAATTATGATGAATAAGCTTGTGAACAATGTTTACTGTTTTTCAGTGCACTTATTTTCTGTGCAATACTAAATCTGAAGTGCACTTTGCTCTGTCAGTTGCACTGTGAAGATGTAAATACATTATCCAAATATATATATATTTTTTTAACCCTTGTGCACCCCTTCAGAAAATCATGATGTTTTACCCTTTGTGTAAAAAATGTTCAGCTCCTAAAAAGTGCTTTAAAAATATTACAGTTGAATATTTTTTTCACTTTCAGTGCATTAAATCTTTTGACCAACCTCAGTCCTGGTCATAGCTGTTAAATTTATATGTATTTCTGAAATAATTTTAACCCTTTAATTCCATTTCAAGAATATAAAACCACTATTATTAACTACTAAACTTACATCATCCATGCATTCATCCATCTTCAACCGCCTCTTTGACTGAGCTTCTCACCCTATCCCTAAAAGAGATGCCAGCCACCCTCCTGAGAAAACCTATTTTGGCCGCGTGTAACAGCGTTCTTGTTCTTTTGTTCATGACCCACCCTTCATGACCATAGGTGAGAGTAGGCACAAAGATTGACCACCGGTAGATCGAGAGCTTCCTCTTCTGGCTAAGCTCTCTTTTCATCACAACGGTGCAGAAAAGTGAACACAATACCGCTTCTGCTGCTCCGATTCTTCAGACCATCTCATGGTCCATTGTCCCTTCACTCAAGAACAAGATCTTGAGATACTTGAACTCCCTCACTTGGGGTAAGGACTCATTCCCTACTCAGAGTGGACAATCCACTAGTTTCCTGCTGAGAACTCTGGCCTCAGACGTAGAGGTGCTGATACTCATCCCAGCCGCTTCACACTCAGATGCAAACCGATCCAGTGAGCGCTGGAGGGCACAGACTGATGATGCCATCAGAACTACATCATCTGCAAAAAGCAGCTTTTCAATCCTTAGGCCACCAAACTGCACCTCTCACACCCACCCCATGACTATTCCTTGATATCCTGTCCATGAATGTTTCAAACAGGATTGGTGATAAGGTGCAGCCCTGACGGAAGCCAACTCTCACCGGAAACAAGTCAGACTTACTACCAAGGACACGAACACAACTCCCGCTTTAGGTGTACAGAGATTGGATGGCCCTGAGTAGAGACCCCCTCACCCCATACTCCTGCAGCACACACCCTCTGGTCCCCCTTTTTAAAAGTTTTAAATTTACACATATTTCTCAAATAATTTTAACATTTAAATGCCATTTTTGGAATATATTGATAAATTTATTTATTGACAGTCCTGTCGTGCAGTCGTCTGAGGATGCATCCAGAGCCTCCTCTAACACAACGTGCCTCTTATTGTCACTGAAGAAATGACCTGCCAAGCTACGTGCAGTTATAGATTTGCAGACACAGCACCTGAATAAACATGTAAACATGCTGTACTGTAAACCAAAACAAAAAGACAAACACACACATAGACACACACTCATAAAATAATTTCTCAATACACACATTCATAGCACAATTTTACATCAATACCAACACACTCAGACCATTTTAGTTGTAATCATGTATTCTGTTGCCAAGCAATAGTCACAAATGCAACAGAAATATGCTTCACTGAAACAGCATAAAATGGAGCCCCCAGCCATATAGTGTTAAATGACGTCATATGGAAAATTAAAAAAACATCATTTTTCAAGCCAAAAACTTAGATTGAAAATGTAGTCGTATGTAAAACATTATTTAGGTTTAATTAGAGTAGGGTCAAAAAGCAATGTGCAAAAAATGTCTGAAGGGTAAAAGGTGGAACTTTTTTTACAGTGTATTATTGTGCCATTAACACTGCCAAAATAATTGAGTATTGTAAGTTGAAAAATGCAAAAAA
>JAJHUR010139656.1:0-25164 GCA_027495735.1 Lutjanus campechanus
TTAATGGGCTGGAGTACTGAATTCAAGTAGACGTTGCTTTCTGCTACCCTTGTCAGAAGTCACCTGCATCACCTTAAGACACCACTATTACTGTGAAATAAATTACCAACTGGAAACTCGCTGTGAAAAGTGGAACTAATCAAGCATAATGCATCAAAACAACTTCAGATGTGTAAAGTTATGTGGATGCCGATGCTGAATCAACACTATCCTGTCTGCTAGAAGTAACAATTGTTTATTATTGAATTACATTGCGGTGGCAAATGTAATTCCCTTCTAGATCATGTTCACAGACGTTTCTTTAAAAAAAACACATAACATGGACTTGTAAGGTGGTGGTTGGGGTGGATGGCGAGCGTCCAAATTGCAGGACTTTAATGCCACAGTCTGGGATTTGTGGGATGTGTGTCTATGCCAAAAAAAAGCACTTTTGGTAAGGTTTGGAAAAGATTGTCATTTTGTTTAAATAATGAGAAGAAAACTTAAAGAGGCATGGAAGGCAATTTTTACTCAGGAGATTTCATTAAGAGGAAAAATGTCACCTCCCACTCTGATCGTGAGTTAAATCAGGGGTTCCCAAACTTTCCATGCCAAAGCCCCTCAAATACCCCCAACTTTTGTAAGGTGTCTTTAAAAAAACAGCGACAGAGTAGCTAGTAGAAATAATTAATACAAGAAAATCTCATACATTTGTCTCTTTGCTGACATTTATTCAGGAAATTTTCTGTAAGTCAAACTGGGAGACCTTGAAATAAAAGCTATGATCAATAATATTTGAAATTTTGTTTGTTGCTTCCTCTGCTCATTCTGATCTCCCTCCGGCATGTTAGCCAAACTGCAAAGTTGTTGTTCAGATGCTGCCAAAGATGAGGAGATGTGCATGTGTTGGTCAGCTCCATTTTCACTCTTATTAAGTCGACCGTTAAACCGTATTGATGCACGTTTAAAGAAAGCAAACAGGGCAGAGAAAAGCCAAAAACTATGGAAAAGATTCAGGCTAAATTTTTAAAACGTTGGTCCTAATCAATGTCGGTTCATTCATCAGAGCTTCATTTTGACTTTATTCTTTGGAGACAATGTAAAGTTTTATTGGATACTCCACATTTGTGTCATGAAGTTTCTTATTTTTGTACTTTTTCTACTCGACAAACTCAGCCTTGAAAACATTTCTACAATGAACTCGACACCAGTTGTGCCTCATTATTTATACTGAGGGCTATTGAGGATATTATTTTTTATTATGGTGTCAAGGAAAGCCTGAATTTTAGTGGTAGTGTAGAACTCTAACAGCTGTCACTGCCTTCAAAATGTCAAGAGCCTACATATACACTGTAACATATTATGTGTCTTTTACCGAGCTGAAGGCAGACATCTTTTTTATTCCATCACTTCTACCCAGAGTCAGCCGACTGGTAAATATGCCACTTAAATTCATTAGACATTGGCTCATAAAGAGAGTAATTATTTGGAGTCCTGTGCCTCCATCCGGTTAGCGTAAGAGTCAATTAGGGTGAACAACTGAATGTTAACTGGCTCATTAGATGACAGGAAACAAAGCAAATGTCACATTTCCATAGGAGAGGTGCCACACTTTGCATAGTGGAGAGTTCGCAGGCCAGCTTAAAGTAGTTAAAGGGACAGTTCAGATGGTTTGAAGTGGGGTTGGATGAGGTGTTTATCCACAGTCAGTGTATTAGCGACAGCAGATGATGGTCAGTATGCCCCCAGTTTGGAGAAGCAGCTGGAGTACTGGTGTAAGAAGCTAAGAATTGAACTGCTGTGGACAGGGTCAGCAGCAAAAGGTATTTTAGCCTCCTAAAAAAAAGCCTACTTCAAAAAGATCAAAGTGTGTGCTATATTTAGAATATTATCACTGCTTTACTTCACCATTAGAAAGCATTTTCTAACAGGAAACCGCTGTTATATAAGCCAGATATCACTTTTTCCAAACCAACCAAACTCCATTGACAAAATCAGTCATTTTACCTCTCAGATCACAGCAGTTGTTGGTCCACCGCACCTTGATCGGTTAGTTTATTTTGTGTTATTGTGTGGCTTCTGTGTATTAAGGGGTTAGTTTGGATTCACCAAAGTCACACAATAACACAAACAACCATAAGGTAAATTGAGTGTTTTTGTCAACGGAGTCTGGTAGCTTTGGAGCGAGCAACATTTGGCTTATATAACGGTGGTTTCCCATCAGAAAAAGCTGCCTGACAGCAAGGTTAAGTGGTGAAAATATTCTAAATATAGCATACACTTAAACTTTAAAAAAAAAAAATTAGCATCTTTTTAGTCAGCTAAAACATGGTGTTGCTGTACATTCCTCAGCTTCTGTGCTGGTTAGGGTGACCAGACGTCCTGGAAAACTTAGGACTGTCCCAACTGCCAAACAATTGCCCTGAACCCTAAATCCTGTCCTGTTTATCCAGTATTATGGTTATAATTAACAATTATAATAGTACATAATATGAACGACATATGAATGCATGAAAATATTCTCATCAAATCACTTCTGTGGGCTATAACTCCTGCTTTTAGTTATTTTTGCAAAATATGTAAGACTAAATAATAGAAATAAATAGAAATAAATTAATTAAAATTATCATATACACTCACTGGCCACTTTATTAGGTACACCTTGCTAGTGGTCATAAAGGGATGAACATGGGAACATGGTCAGCAACAATACTCAGGTAGGCTGTGGTGTTTAAATGATGCTCAGTTGGTACTAAAGGGCCCAAAGTGTGCCAAGAAAATATCCCCGACACCGTCACACCACCACCACCAGCCTGAACCGTTGATACAAAGCAGGATGGATCCATGCTTTCATGTTGTTCACACCAAATTCTGACCAAACCATCTGAATGTCGCAGCAGAACCAGACCAGGCAATTTTCTATTGTCCAGTTTTGGTGAGCCCGTGTGAATTGGAGCCTCAGTTTCCTGTTCTTAGCTCACAGGAGTGGGACACAGTTTGGTCTTCTGCTGCTGTAGTTCATCTGCTTCAAGGTTCAACATGTTGTGTGTTCAGAGATGGTCTTCTGCAGACCTCGGTTGTAACAAGTCGTTGTTTGAGTTACTGTTGACTTTCTATCATCTCAAACCAGTCTGGCCGTTCTCCTCTGCCGCTCACTGGGTATTTTCTCTTTTTCAGACCGTTCTCTGTAAACTTTAGCCCGTCTGGCTCCTCCTTCCTCATTCTGATGCTCGGTTTGAACTTCGGCAGGTCGTCTTGACCATGTCTACATGCCTAAATGCACTGAGTTGCTGCCATGTGATTGGCTGATTAGATATTTGCATCAACGAGCAGTTGAACAGGTGTACCTAAGGACATATCATCCTCAGAATCTGTGACAGATCTTCTTAAAAAATACTTGAGTTAGAGTTTGATGTTTCTCTGAATTATTCTGTGCATTTTACTGTCCCAAATTTGACCCATTCCCATCTGATCCCCCGAGTGCTGGTTCTTCTCTGTAGTTCTGGAGTCTCACCAAGCCCCTAAATTCAAATAATCCTGACTGTCCCTTTAAGACAGTCCACGCAGAGAATTTAATAACCTGTGTGTAACATCACCACATCAGCATCTCACTCACACAATAGTTAAAGTATTAGTTTCCTGTATTGAAATCGAGGTGATTGAAGTCACACACATTAATTTTCTTCATTTCTACGGCGAGTTATTTAAGAACTATTATATCAAATCAAAGCATTCTCTCAGTGAAGAACCGCTATAATAAAGATAAGAAAATCTTTAGCTTAGCAACAAAGAATCAATTTGTGGATAACAAAATTAATTTCTGACACATAAAGCAGATGACATACAGCATTGAGCTCAGAATTCAACGCAGGCAGTGAAGCAGCTCATCATCAGCTGTTGTTCTGACGAGGGCGACAAAATCTGAAATTAATTAGTTAAAACGAGAAACAAAGACTTTTGTCTCTTTTAAAGAGGTCAAAAAAACACTGCCGGATAAATTCAAATTGCTTGAGCGGCGATCCACAATGGTTGTTTTGGGTGCAGCTCTCTTCACATCTCACTGCGAGGCCTCAAAGAAAAGTCTTTGTTTTCTGGATATGAAGTTTGAGTTTTCGTGTTGACTGATTCATCCAAAACAAACTGCTGTTTACAAAAGAAACATGACTCATGACGACACAAAAGGACAAACATGTTGTGCTGCAACTAATTATTATTTTCATGATAAATGTATCTATCAAATACAGTTTTATATTTAGAGTGAAAGTCTTGTCATGGTCTTGAGGTTATCTGGTCACTTCCTGTTTTATTTTCTTAAGTCTTCCCTTGTGCATCTTTGTTGTCTTCACTTCCTGTCTTTGTCTAGTTTCCCGTCCCTTTGGAGCTGTGATTGTTTTCACCCGACCTTGATTATTTCCACATGTCCTGTATTAGTTCTCTGTGTGTATTTAGTCAGTTCGTGTTCTCTCTTTCAGTTGTCAGGTCGTCTGTGTCTCCTTTCTAGCATTCCTTGAGTTCTTATCTTCATTCAGGATTATTCTTTGTGATTTTTTTCTGGATGTTTGTTTGTTTGTTTTTTACCTGGGGCCTGTACGACTAAGAAGGTTCAACATACCCCGAGTGTCTGTAAGTGATCTGGTTTCACTAAACCGAACAAAGTCGATCAAGGATAAGCGATCACATGAGGCTGGTTATGAACTCACTAAGTCACCCCAGGGTTTCCCAATCTAGACATGAGCACGTTCACATAAACGGGGCTGTGTCTGCAGCATCTGACCAACTGCATCACAGACAAACTACTGAGAGCACACTCACATATTTTGCAAATTAAGAGCAAACTATAATATCAGACAAATAATAAAGATTGACTGTGAATAATAATAATAATGCATATACTCCACAGAGCGCTTTGCAGGATCCTCAAACACAACAGTAACAAACGCTAAAATATTTGTAGCACATTAATCACACACTAAAAACAGATCAAGGCGTAAATGAATAGTCCTCTCACTGAATCCCCAAAGCTGCTCTCATGCTCTCACAGCTGGGTGTTTTCAGGAGGTGCCTGATGTTTTCAGCTGAAAATAAAAAACACTTTGGACACAGAGCCTTATAATATCACGGCTCAATCATTAGAGCATGAGTAGATCTGATTATAATTACATTTGTGTATTCAGCTAAATTAATGTGCTGCTTAGATGCAGGCTATTCTCATGGTGTATTCTCTCAGCTGCACCCGGTGGTGTCAAATGGCCTTAAATTTAGGGTTAGGGTAATGCACCGGTGAGTCAAAGCGCAGCATAAGAAAGACTTGGGAGCAGAAAAAAAAAAAAGTAAATATAAAAACATAATTCAAAGCAATCAGCAGGCTGACTTTCATGACTTTATACAACAAGTACAAGGCTTTAGTGCTTCAATCACTCTGTGTTGTTGGATAAAATCAGCATATAAAAGCACAATGAAATCACACTTTTCTGTCCTTAGTGCTCTGCACACTGAGCTCCACAGGATCTTGCTGATGCCCAGAGGCGTTTAATAAAGTGATCTGATTGGTCAGCAGGCGGTGCTTCATCCATATTCATCCCTTATCTTAGACGTAACCTGCTCCAGAGCAGCGTTCAGGGCAAGTTACCATGGCGATGTACCTCGGTAAGAAGTGAACCACTGTCGTAGTACCGAAAACCCAGAGTTAATCCTGAAAGTTACCTCGCTAACCACAAATCCAGCGTCGTAGCACAGGCCTCAGAGGGCTGTGCTACAAAAGGAAGCTCAGCACAGCCAGGCTTTCTTTGTACGAGGTGGCTCAACAAAACCCAAATCCCCCAGTCAGAGATAACAGGTATCACCACGGTGGTTATCAACTCGCTCACATAAAAAGGGAGTGTTTGTTGCGTCATTTGACTCGTCTGCCGCACAAAGTGAAGCGATCGCGAGCCGCCCACTTCAGTCAAAATGATCAAGCTGTTACAATTAAGAGCTGTGGAAAATATAAAAGAAATATACTATGGCAAAAAAGCAAAAGTGTTGCTGCAAATAAAGCAGAAGAATAATGTTGACAGAAAATTAGTGAATGCGATCTTAATGCTGCTGTTTATTTCTAACATGACAACTAAATAATTAAACTTAATTTGGCAGATTTAAACACGATGCTGTCGGTCTGACACTGACAGAGACGTGGAGATCACATAAGTTTTTGGCCAAATCAAACTAAAATGACAAACTAATTGAAGATTTTCCGTGATAAATACGTCTGTAGCTGGTTCATCATTATTTTATTGTGTGGATGATACACTGTGTAAGTTTATAGTGTTAATATGACCTGAAACAAACGAGAAAAAAATGACTCTGCATCATCAAACGGTGGTTCCTGTGTTTCCAGCAACTTCTCATCTTTAATGTCTTCACTCAGTTTATAATCTATATCACTCATGAAGAGCTTAGTTAGATACAGAATTAGTAAAAGAGCGGCGCTTTTACAGTCAATTTACTCTGAAACTCTGAACATAACCTGCTCCCGACAAGGTTATGAGCGCATCATAAGTTACCTTGGAGATCTAACCAGGTTAAAAAACTTTAGACTCAACATACTGTACCTCGCTAACACATTAATCTCACTTCATTGTGCACCCCTCGGGTCTCTCCAGCAGATTTTTTGTTATGTTTGTGTTCCTTGCCTTTACCCAGTAAGTTCATTAAAGTTATCTTTGTGTTTATTCACCTGCGTCTCCTCTTTTCGGACTGTTGGTTACAAAAGTTGTCACACTTTGTTCTGAGGTGGACCCAAAAATGCAAATATATTCCATTATTAATAGCCTTTTTCAATAAACAAAATCTGACAAGCTGGAACCAGCAAAGTGGTATTTTTGGTATTTAAGTAACTAAAATGATTATTAAAGGTACAATATGTAAGAATTAGCCACCTGTCACATTCATAACGATGGCTGACAGTCATCGACCGCTGATCCCTGTCATTTAAAAGCCTTTACAGCCTGTATTTAAGGTTGCGTGTCCCCTCAGAGTTGCCAATTTGTTGGCAAAGTTCTGCTTTTTGACATGTGGGAGAGAAAATAAAAATAAGTTGTTGCTGCTGTTCATTGCACTGCAGTATGTCTCCATGTCATGTTTATTATTTTCCTTTTAAAGCACGACTAAGACGTTGAGCGATTTACAGCAGCTCCGATCAGGATTCTGACTCCGGGGATGAAGACACGCCAGGAGGGCACAGGAGACGCGTTCAGCGGGAGAAGAGCGAGAGACACGTCAGGTATGTCAGCAGCAGGGAGAAAAACATTCTGCAGAGCCAGAATATTTTCACATCTAACCTGGTGAATTAAGCGTTTATTTCAACCAAACCAGAGATGTTGATTGTTGGAACCATGGAAAAACCAACAAAGACGGTGGTGAGTTTTCTGTTTTTGTTGAGTTTGAATCAAATGTGTTTTACACTGAGGTATCGAGGCAATTAAGCCAGTCTTAGTTCTGTAAAAGACATGAAATGAATTCAGAAGTGCATTGCATTTACTGTGCATATGTGTCCTATACTCTTATTTATACTTGCATACTAACACACTGATACCCCATCTCATCTCATTATTGTTGTCTTCACACTATTATGTGTATTTTGTTGTTTACATATTTTTACACCTCTTTCTATTTTTGTATTTCTCTATATTGTTGTGTATAGTAGTATAATGCACATGTTTTTTTGTTTAAACTTATGATTTCTATTTCCATTCTTTTATTTTCTATATATTTATATTCTTGAATGGGAGCAACTGTAACGCAAAAAGTATTTCTGATTCTGATTCTGACTTCTTCTGACACTTTTTGGGACCATTTTGTTTCTTTATGAGAATAAATAATAAGCAAAAACAAAGCTAGCTACTCACACAACTCCCAGCTGAAACTACAGAGGGGAGGCCTGAGTGAAACAATCGGACTCTTCGGGCACAAAATGATATTACAGAGACAGGACAGGCTGGGGCTAGCTGGTTAGCATGCTAACTTCTGTATGTAACATAAAATCTTCTTCATATTCTGAATGTTTTAAACTACAATTCTTACATACTGTACCTTTAAAATAGTTGCCTCTTGTGTTGAACAACTTATTATGAATCATATAATCATTTCAGCACTAGACGACAATGGTGGAGTCGTGCAGTATCATGTCACACTGATGAAAAATGTCTGCAACAGTACTTGAAAACTCAATTGCCCACCTTGTATAATTTCTCAAGGTTTGTCTGCACATGGGGAGAAAAAGACAAGGTCGTATAGATGTTTCTTCTTTCAGCAGACACGCTTGCTGCAGTGATGTCAAGTGAAAAACCCGGCTTTTGTAGTCACTTCTTAACTGAGAGGTCAAACACTTTAATGTTCCTCAGAAAGAGATGTCAGCTCATTCATCAGCTGATATGAAATGACTCCTTCAAGGTATAGAATGACACTGCTATTATATCAATTTCCAACAATAATAATGTGAAATGCAAAATCTGGATTCCTTTTACAGAAAAATGTTAATAACCGGTATTTTAAACTGACTATACGCCGGTCACAGACTGCAGATTTACACAATGCTTTTGAGAAGCACTGAATTTGACAACACCTATAATTTCAGAAGTTGAAGCAGATGGAGCAGATCAAATTTATTTTAATTGGGAGGTTCCTGTGTTTCCACCAACATAACCACAAAATATAACATCAAAAATGAAAATATCTGCAGAAAAACTTCCGTCCGTATCGGAAAATGTAAACATCGGCTCTTTCCAGCCTGCACGCTGTAAATCGTTTTACCTGATTTCAGCGAGAATCTGACGCAGTGGCAGGCACTAAGGATAAATATATAGGCCTTGAAATAGCCAATCTTCTCGATGATTGTCTCGTTTGCTCGTACAGGTATAAAGGCCCCTCTGCTGGTTTCTCTGCTTGTTTCACTTAAGCTCTGGCTGTGCTTTTCTCCTCAGGGCTGCTGCCCAATTAGAAGTCAAATCAGCAGCCTGGGACACACCTGGGCCTGGTGTGCCCACATTCAGATAGAGCCGGAACAGCAGCCAGTCTCGGTGGCACATCTCCTCATCCCAACACCTTAGTTAACCTGTGTGTCCTGTTTTTGTTGCCAAAAAAAGAAAAAACCAGGGGCTCATCCAGGTCAGTCATGAAGAGACTATTAGACTATTAAACTGAAACTGTTTTACTACTCGTTAAAAACTCCTTATAGCTGCATTTAAAGCCACTGCAAACTCAATTCCACTATAGCCTTTTAATTATGTAATTTAGGGTCTTATTTTTTTTATTAGAAATTAGTTTTAATCCAAATTGGAAATATTGTCATTTAAGTTTTTGTACACTGTCCTGATAGTGGATTTGAATTGAGTGCTTTATCACGAAAATTATGCAATTAATTCAACGAACCAATCATAAAACAATCCACGTCAGTTGTTCCACTCAAACGGGTGCAACAAAAAACTCTCTGCCCCCGCTGGCTTAATCTGCCTCTCTGAGTCTGAGCCAACTCAACAGCAGGGAGCAGAAGCTGCGGGAGTCGCTGGTTTTACCGCTGCCTCGACTTGTTACTTCGTTTGTGCCACTGTGGGACTTTGGTGTTTTGACACGTTAGCTCGGATGCGAGTTAACGTTACTTGCTGTCGATTGAGGCAGCAGGGCAGTTCTTTTTATAAATCCATAGAAGTAGATTTCAAGTGATACAACTGACATGGATCATTTTCTTATGATTGGTTCACTGAATTTTATTGCAAAAACTTTGACCTATATTCAACTGAATACAGCTCAAAGACAAGATATTTGACGTTCAAACTGATTCAAAGTTTTTTTTGTAAACTGTAGACTGAATTTGATGCCTCAGAAAAAGTTCTAACAGGAGCATGTTTACCACTGTGATATATCGCCTTTTCTTTTATCAACCCTCCGTCTGTGTTTGGGAACTGAGGACATTATTTGTTGAGGTTCTGGAAGTGAAATTCTTTCTCGTTCTTGCTTGATAAACGACTTCAGGTGCTCGGCAGTCCGGGGTCTCTGTTGTCGTATTTTGCACATCATAATGCACCACACGTTTTCAGTGGGAGACGGGTCTGGACTGCAGGCAGGTCAGTCTAGTACCTGAACTGTTTTACTCCAAAGCCACGCTGTTGGAACATGTGCAGAATGTGTCTGGGCATTTGTCTTGCTGAAACAGGCAGGGACGTCTTTTCTTCGTTAGACACAATGTCCATGATTTGTGAAAACAATCTGAAACGTGGATTCGTCAGACCACAGCACAACTTTTCCACTTTGCATCAGTCCATCTCAGATGAGCTCAGACCCAGAGAAGTCTGCAACGTTCCTGGATGTTGTTGATATACGTCTTTCTCTTTGCATGATGGAGCCTTAACTTGCAATTATAAATGCAGCAACAAACTGTGTTTACTGACAAAAGTTTTCCAAAGTGTTCCTGTGCCCATGTAGTATCCTTCATACAAAGATGTGGGTTTTTAATGCAGTTCTACCTGAGGGACTGAAGGTCAAAGGTATTCAATGTTAGTTGTCAGCATTACCCCTTATGTGCAGAGATTTCTCCAGATTCTGTGAATCTTTTCATGTTATCATGTAGTTATACAGATGCAGTTTTGTGTTGAGAAATGTTCTTAAACTGCTGGACTATTTGCCTGCGCAGTTTTCCGCAAAGTGGCGAACCTCACCCCATCCTTGCTCGTAGACGACTGAGTCTTTCGATGCTGCCCCTTTAATACCCAATCATGATACTGTCACCTGTTATCAGTTAACCTGTTTACCTGTTTAATGTTTTTTGAGCATTTCCACAACTTTCCCAGTCTTTTGTTGCCCCTGTTCCAACTTTTTTGAATCATTGCAGGCATCAAAATCAGAATGAGTGTATATTTACAAAAACGTTGATCAATTATAACATTATATATCTTGTTTTTGTACTGTATCCATTTAAATGCAAGTCAAAAGCATTTGCAAATCACTGAATTCTGTTTTTATTTATGTTTTACACAGCGTCCCAGCTTTTTTGGAGCTGGTGTTTGTATATAAGACTCTTTAGAAAGCTGCTGTGCATTTGGGGTTTCCGGTGGCTTTAAGAGAACGGAAACAAAAACACTGGAGGAACTTGTTTCTAACCTTTTGTCTGGATGAATTCTGGCAGTTTGTGAGATTGTTATCTGTAGCGAGGATGGATACAGCTCAACAAATGACCCAACATCACACACACAGCCACACAAGGGGGACGGATGATACAGAGCCTGACAGATGTAACAAGCAGACTTTTGGGGGTGGCGATAAAACGAAGGAATAAGAAGAGTCACTCTGGACAACAGAGGAACTGCATTTCCTCTCGCAGAGACAGAGGAAGTGATACTCCAGTAACTGGAGCACAGAGAGCTGGCTGCAGCTCTGATATGAAAACAATACCCGGCAACACAGGACATCCTCCAAAAGAACCAAAAAATCAAATGCAAAAAGAAAGGACACTGAGATATAACAATGAAAATAAATTAATCTTCAAATAAAACACACACACACACACACACACACACACACACATACATCCAGACTCAATCAAATGTAGCTGCTTTTCTTTTCCCAGTCACAAATAAGAGGAGGCTGGGGAGAGTGTGAGGTAAGCGCAGGAGAAATATTATTCAATTTTTATTCTCATCCATCAGCGTATATCCCCATGACTCTACTGAAAGTGTTTTCCTATTGGCAAATCTGGCAGCGCTTCGGTAATAAATCATGAGCAAAAGCTGTGGCCCCCAACTCAACTGACATGATTCTCAACAATTGGATTTCTCTCGCTGTGCATATGTTATCGTGGCAGCAGCGCCGTGAAGAAGAGCAGCTCAGCCACCGTTAAGGTCCTGGGTGCTGCAGAGGTGCAATGACTCTGTTCTTCTTTCAAATATACATTTAATTGCTCATTATTTGTCCATTTTTTGTTTTTTTATTGCCATGATGTCAAGAGGAGTCAGAGATTTTTCCCTGTTAAAAGTGTTTTTTGGGGGGGTTGGGGGTTTCTTGCTCTTTTGAGTGTCTACAGGACAGGGGGTGTTGCACACTGTGCAGATTGTGAAGCCCCCTGAGGAAAACGATTTGACTTGACTTGGTTGGGTTCATTTCACAGTGCACTAATAAGACGTACCAACCTGTACTTTCTATCAAATTAGACAAAACTGGAAATAATGTTCTTTATTAGACATTTGTAGACCATTCTTAGACTCTCTTAAAGGGTAATTAGAGAGCCATTACAACAGAACTATAATTTTAAATAAAGTGTATTATTTCCCACTGTTAGTCAGCCCATTAGTCGCTATGTCAGGGCTCAGTTTGATATCGACCTTCTTGGTCCACTGGCTCCCAACTTAAAAGCCCTCAGCCAGTCTAATATTCAATGCAGACTTTAAATTAGATATAGAAGTAAAAAAGGTCATCCAGTCCTGTTTTTATCAGCTATGGGATGTCATGCAGTGGTGGAAAGAGTACTTAAAATCTGTACTCAAGTACTGTTACATTGCTAAAATATTACGTAATTACAAGTAAATGTACTGGCGTTAGAAATGTACTGAAGTAAAAGTGTTCATCTCACAAACTACTCAGAGTTCACTGTCACCTCTCCAAACTAGGGTTGCAATTTTTTTTCCCTTAACCAATAATTTAAAATGCTAACAACTGATAAATCATTAATAATTTGTTAAATACAAAACATGTTTTTCCTCATTTTAATATCTAATAATAATTTTTTTCTCATTTTATGTCGAAGTTTAAATTTCCTTATTCAGCAAATGGCTCCGCCAGACAAAACAACATCAAACAAGGTGCAAATTACTGCCTTGACTACTGAAAATATCCATGAATACATTTCTAATTGAGTAAATTCTTAATGAAAATTAATCGATTAATGATTAATCATTAACATACTTACTGCAAATTTGTGCTGCCGCAGCATTTTCTTTTCTTTTTCATTTGTTTGTCTTTGTTTTCATCGGCCTGTTTGGGATCAGATCACCTGATTGGCTACAAAAATGCAGATGAAAGGTCTGGGTATTAATTCAAATTGAACCCAGTGCTCAACTATGCTTTTAAAAGTAACTAAGTAGATTACAGCTCGTATTGCATACACTATTTACTGGCAGTAATTTGAGTATTTAGAATTAGTTGCGTCCACCCCTGATATCATATAAATTAAACAAACTGCAGCTCCCTGTGCACGTCTCTCTCCAAAGTTCTCCATTGTCTCTAACTTGTGAGCTCGACTCTCAACTGGTTCCAAAAGGTGAGACCATATTACCCCTGCTTTAGCTTCTTTACACCGGCCACTTGTGTCTTTCAGAATTGATTTTAAAATACTTTAAGTCGCTTCTCAGGCCCCGTTTGATGTGGCACTTCCTTACATCTCCGGGCTGCTCGCCCCCTACGACCAAACGTGAGATCTGAGATCCTCAACAAAACCCTTTCATCCGTCCCAGAGTCGCAGCTAAAAACTAAAGGTGACAGTGCGTTTGCTGTTGGAGCCCGCAGACTTTGGAGTTTCCCTGCCTGAGGAGATCAGACGTGCTGAATCGGTGCCCCTTTTGAAATCACTCCTCAAAACGCTGCTTTTTTATTCTTTGAATTCTTGATTCTGATGGTTTTTTTATATCTGTAGTTTATTTTGGTTGTTATTTATTTACTTGTCTTGCCAAAATTCAGGCAAAGTTGCACGATGCTGAGCTCCCTCTAGATCATTTTAAATCACGCAGTGTCTTTACACCCGACTCTACTTTAGTTTCTTCATGACTCAGCTCGAGTGCAGTTCAACATTTTCTCTCAGTGGAGTTTTGGGAAAATATGCCTGTATTACATAGTTTTATCTTTTGGATATTAATGATCATTAGATGACAAATATATCCATTTTGAGTTGTTTCTGTAAAGATCTGAATACGTTTTGGCCGTGCTTCCTTTCTAGTTTGACGTGCTTTGGCTGATTTGACCTATAATTGATAAAACTCACCTGGAAATACAGTATTTCATTGTCCTAATCCTTTTGCACTTGTTTTATTTGACGATGTGGTTGCTGTAGAAATGTCCCAGGGAGTGTTTGTGTAAATGTATACTAGGGATGACAATGAATAATTGATGATCAATTGATCAGTTGTTAGGAATTTGATTAAGCAATATTTCAGATAAAGATCTGAAATATAACAGATTATTTTGCATGTTATCTGATATTCAAGTATATATCAAGTATATCAACAATTTGTTTTCAATTTCAAGTATTTCTGATTCTGATATATGTTCAACATATACTTTACATCTTCTATAATCCACAGGCTGTAATATTGTCAGAGAATAAGAAATATGTTGCTGTAAAAATAAAGCTTTGATTGAAGGGGATAAAAACACATTTGCATTCAAAATTTGTATTTAAATAACAATTCATTGATTAAACTGATCCATCACTGTTACCAATGATCAATTAAGGACAGTGCTTACAGTTTGCAACCCTAGTAATTCCTTCCTAATGTGCTCGTAATGTAAAAGGAAGAAAATAACCACACAGACAACTAATTATAATCGTTTTTATTATTATATTTTATATTTTGTTTCAGTTTGAATTTGCCCACTTAATACCTGCTTTGCTAATTAACACTTTTGTTTTTAAATTCTTGTCATGCTTTGCTCTGTTTTCTGTACAGCACTTTGTATTATCATTATTATCAGTAGTAGTCGTAGTGGTTTATGGTTGTTAGGGGCACATTACAAAGGTAAAGATAAAGGCCAACTTTATTGTGATCATATAATCATACAGAGTACAACTACACAGTAAGATTCATTCTCTGCATTTAAACCATCCTGGTTTTAGCAGCAACTGGAAGCTGTTGTACAGCACCCAGGGGCCAACTCCAGTTCTAAGCCGGCACCTTGGTCAGAGGTACTAACTGGAGAATTGACGGTGGGGGGAACCGGAGGAGACCCATGCAGGTGTGGGGAGAACATGAGAAACTAAAGTGCTAAATACTGCAGCAAAGAGTCTGATAAAGGTCTAACAGTGGGAATACACTTTAGTTTACAGTACATTTCTGTTGCACTGTGTCCCTTATTACCCCCTAATGAAGGTTAATAAGGGTCTAACAGTGGGAGAAAATACACTTTGGTTTAGAATACAGTTCTGTTGTAATGTGTCCCTAATTACCCTCTAATGAAGTCTAACAAAGTTCCAGTAAAGGTTCTAATACTGTCTTGTATTGAACATATTTTTGTCTAATTTGATACAAAGTACAGTTTATAAGTGTACCATAAGCTGTATGATGTCTAGGCCACAGCTGTGTTGGTTTACTGTTTAATAAAGATCACATTATGTCTATTTTTGTCTAATACGTGTTATCAGTGTACCGTAAAATAAAGTGTGACCAAGACATTACTAATAATAATTTTGCAGTTCCCTGCACTGTTGAAATACTTTTAACAATAAAATCCGTGTTTCATTCAAAATATCCATTAATAAAGGATGGATATATTTCTTTCCCCAAGGCAAAATGTAAAGCAATGCAAATTAAACCATGCAACTACAGTAGGCACATATTGCATATATTCAAAACTTATCTTCCTTCCAAAATACAGCTAATAAAACTCTAAGCATAACAATTGGACCTGCAAGCGAGGTTAAACATTTGCAGCTGTGCCCTCTGACTGCGCTATTTCCATCTCTGTCCAGCAAATGGTGAGAAGTGCTCAGTGAGAGGAGGCAGGGAGAGAGAGAGAGAGAGAAAAAAAATGCAGATTAGTCACCAGAAATTGGATTTATGCTTGCCAGAAAAGCATCCTGAAAACATGTGATGGGCTTCACACAGCCGGAAACGAAGAGAGAGTGAGAGGGGAAAAAGAAGGGAGTGGGAGTGGAGGTGGGTGTGAACAACAGCTACTGTAAGAGTTTTGAAGAGACGGCAAATGATCCACGGGGTGAAATGAAGAGCGCGGGCCTCGTCACAGTCGGCAATTCACGAACACAACAGCCCTTATAGGGCAGGCTGCCTATAATTTTCTCTTTTCCTTAATTTTGCTGTTTGGTTTGGTTTGTTTATGCGCTGTGATTGCAGGATGATTCCCGTGAACGGTTTTTCAAGATGCACACAGTGAAAGGCTTTCATGTTCGTGGGGGATTTCCTCTGAAGTAAAACCCAGAAATTCTTAATTGTGATTCCCTTTTTTGCTGTTCCTTCATGCTTTTACATCTTGGCCACGTTTAAGAGCCCCAACCGGGCCTGTGAAGTTGTGAGTCTTTCTGTCAGGGAAAGTACTTGTGTGCGGCGGCAGATGGGGAGCAAAAGAGCAGCGGAGCATGACAATATAATGAGTCTACTAATCATAGCATCCAGCCAAGCAGACAGTAAAGCCATTGTCAACAGTTACAATAGTGGCTCTGGAAGACAGGGACAAAAACTTTTATGTGGACAGTCTTTACATAGGAATCAACAAGATCAGAGGTCAACAGCTGCTGAATATAGACGTAACACTGGTTAAGCCATCACTGAATGATGGAATCGTGGAGGAGTATTGTGCTGTAAAAGTTTGTTGTAGCAGAGTTGGAATCAAATTAGCCTGCAACATGTTTCCCATATTCATACCTGGAAGAATCTTGTAGTATGATTTCAGCAGGCTGGGGGAGCTATGGATTAATGTTAGCTACACATAGCAACCACTAACATTAGCTACACAGACCAATCGCTAATGTTAGCTACACAGACCTACTGCTACAGTTAGCCCAGAACAACCGTTAACTATTAGCTACACAACCAACCACCAACCAGCCGCTACCTGTTAGCCACTCAGACCAATTTGCTAATGTTAGTTACACAGACTAATTGCTAACCTTAGCTACATGGACCATCCATTAATGTTGGCTGCACAGACCAACTGCTACTTTTAGCTACACAGACCAATCGTTAATATTGGCTACACAGATAACCACCAATCTTAGCTACACAGACCAATCGCTAACATTAGCTAGACATAAATCCAGTTAGCGGACTAACCTGTCAGTACTATTACTACTACTGAAAAATATTTTGGAACTGTAGACAATGATGCTGGTGCCCGGGATAGTGTGGGAATATGTTTATGTTTACTTGAACAACCTAACATGAGCTTACTAATGTTAGCTAGCTGATAGCATGCCCTTTCATTTCCATTGTTGGCTAAATTGCTAGCTAGCTGTGTGGTGGTTAAGTTAATCTTTTGCATTTTTGATATCACATTTTGTTAATAGGCTCCCCTCTTTTCACTAATGAATGTTTAACCTGGTTGTGTACCTGCCTACCTCTTTGGCAGGTGGACAGTGTGTGTGGTTCTGGTACAGGGCTGTGTGGGTCTGTGTTTGAGCGGAAATGAAGTTCCGCTGGTGTTTTGTGTGTGTGGGTCTGACTTGCTGGCAGTTTTGCTCTAGAATACTTTGTTGGTGACCCCTGACTACTAAAGCTGCTGTGTGGTACGTGCCCCATGAGCTGGTGTAATACATCTGATTTATCATCATCTTCACACTGCAGACATCAAACCTACGACGAGCAAGATACTGTAAAGATTGTCAGACTTCAGTTCACTGAAGCACACGTCTGTACTGAGAGAAACTTTACTCCCACGATTGTCACTGTATAATTCACACTCTGTGTTGTAGCACACATAATATAATGTATTCGTGTAGTGTTTGGAGTTCAACAGTATCAAGTAAATTAGCTGAACAAATCACAGTCATTTTGAAGAAATTTCTGTTTAGCTTTCAGGAATTTTAAAGGAGAAATATGTAGCCTTTGCACATGCAAAAATTAGTACTGATGTCCAAGTAGCAAGTTGGAGCCATAAATAAGTTGGACTACATTTTAATATACGAGCTATGGTTGATGTAAGTTGTGTCCCCAGACACAGCAGAGACAGGCAGGCTGCAGGAACACTGCAGGAACGCAGGACGTGTGCAACATCGTAAACTGACAATAACAAGCAACGACAAGTACTACGTTATAAGTTGATCAGCTGTTTATAACTGTGAGTCTTCTGTTGATGTAAAGTTAAGACTGTTATCTTGAAAACAAAAGCCCACTGCTCTGAAATAACACACTCTGGAGTTGGAGTTCAGTGAAAACCCGTCCCTGCCAAACTCCATTAACATTTTGCTAAATTGAACTATTATAAACATCTGCTCCTTTTACAAGATAATTAATGATTTGTTACGACTCATAAACAGACACTTACTCATTCAGCAAACATTAAGCACTAATTTTAACTCTGATTAATGTGAAACGGACACACAAAACAGTTATTCTGGTCCGGCATGAAAATTTAAAAGGAGGACACCGCGGCTGTAGCGTTCACGTCAAGTAAAGCAACTTAATATGTTTCCTTGATGACAACTCACGGCCATTTTATGATTTATTACAGTAAATACTAACTCAAACTAAAACTCAAATTTAACCAGACAGATTCTGTATTATTTTCTACTGCCTTTATGTTTTGTTCTGTGCTGTTAACTCATAAAACAAAGGAGCAGATTAAAGGTTTGATAACTTACAAATATAACTTCCTGCAGACTAGGACTAAGCATTGTTAAGTGCCTAAACATTACCTGAATGGATACCAAAATAACACCTTTTTTCAAAACCTTTCCTCAAGGAATACACAACTCTTTTCCTCATTGAAAGTTCCTCCAGTCAGTATTTTATATTAGCCATGCATGAAATGACTGTATAATGTGAAAGGTGCTGTTCATAATGATGAACACACAAAGAATTATCAGCTGACTGCAGTCTCCTTCAGATCTACAACTCTTTATATCGTCCTTCACTGTCTTGGTTCATTCTCTCCACTCTCATAGCATTGTTTTCAGCTGCAGCAGGCAGCTGTTTTCAGGGATGAATCTGTAAACTTCCCCCCCACAGTCCACCACCTGCCCGGCACCAAACAACACACAGACAAAGTTAGTGACTCGCTGGTGAACGCAGTGGGACACGTATTTCCCTCAGGAGCTGCTGGAGACCAAAAACTAAACAGAGAATTAAAAATGAACTTCGCCACATTCTTCACATCACATGGACAGAAATAACACACCAAATGAATTTAAATGTTCTCGTGTGTGCGGAGGCGTGAAAGAGTAACTATTTGCTAACAGGCTTGCATAACAACTTCAAAGGTGAGTATATGTCAGTGTTTTTGTTACACCTTGTTAAGTAAACACTGTTAAATGATGTCTGCAATAAGTTTGAGGAAAATACGGTCTTAAAGCGGAAAAAAATGAGGAACTGATCGAGATCTGACAAAATGATAAGTACAGAAGAATAAAAGTACTGAACTTCCCACACTTTCCCAGTTTCTGTGCAGTTTCCAGTTTCTAAAATCTGCAGTATCCAACTGTGTTGTAGACAGAAAAAACATTCTGACACAAGAAAATATGGTTCACATCAGCTGTGTTCCTTTTAACTCATTTTTATGCACATTTGGAAGCTTTTGCACGAGAAAAGGTTGATGAAAAGAAAATTCATGAGAGAAAATTTGCACTCGCTAGCGGCGGATTAGCCTTTTCCAAAAGAGTTGATGCAGTTGAAGGAGAAATCTGTTTATATATTTACTGTAATAAATCAGTAAATTACCAAGATATGTCATCAGAAATTAAGGAAGTTGAAATATCTCACTTATCTAACAAGACTACAGCCCCCTTTGACATTTCTGTTCCAGGCTGGAATAACTCTTTTAGTTTGCCCGTTACATATTTATTTAGAGTTCAAATCACTGCAGAATTTTTTGCTGAATAAGTAAGCGTCTGTTTATGAGTCTTAAGACATCAGTAATAATCTTGCAGAAGGAGTAGATGTTAAATTGAGCAAAATTTTAATGGAGTTTGGCAGCAGTGAGACAACAGGACATGCTAACACAAAAACCCAAACCACGACAAGAACGATGTAAATTGAGGCACAATTACTCCCATGTCTAGACTATTAATTAATTATCAATTCAAATATTTTGAATCTGTTAAATTCTCAACAGTGATTAATCAATTAATGATCAATCATTAGCATCCCTTATTTGAGGTTTTGCACCTTCTTCTTCTGCAACAGTTTAATGGTTTTTCTGCTGTAGATTTGTCACCGCCTACTGCTCATCTCCGCCAGCCAAATCCTGATAATTGCATAACTTTAGTGGATGGAAACAAGCAATCATTTGCATTTTCTTTTGCCAGTTTGCTCAAAATTTGGTTAAAACTTTGCAATAAATTTGGATGGAAAAATGGCTACTGAGAATATGAAATAAAGAGAAACACACACTGAACTCTGTGAAGTTAACTTTGCCTTATAAAAGTGCAGTTATCAGTTATTAAATCTGCAAGCAGGTGATGATCAGGCCGTTGCGTGAAGATCATGGGGGGGCAGAGGCGTCATTGTCACTGACTTGTGAACAAGGCTCTGAGTTTGCACGTGTTTTGGACACTTCAGGAAGTAATTCATTGTCACTTCATGCCACTGCAAGATGGTGTCACAGAACAGCCACTAATTATATAGGTTCCAGTATCTTAAGTGTGAAAATTTGATGTAAATCAAATGAGGATTGTGACACAAGGATAACTTCCTGTTGCCAGTGCATGGCACGATGTCAATGACTCCCAGTTGTCATGTAGCTGTCATCATGGTGGGACTTTTATCAAGCATGTGAAATGTGGGGGTGATTGGACAATGTATATTGAGGTTACAACAACTTACTGCTTCATGGCAAAACATCAAAATTTGGTTGCACGCCACAACTACGTCATTTGCCGAAAACTTTTAATAAATTTTCATCATGAATGATTGCAGACACCGATTTGATCAATTGTCTAGGAGGTGTTCATTAAAATTCAACACCTGTTGGGTTTAGGCTATAGCTCCAAGAGACTTTTTTGTGTGTGTCTGGGCATGACACACAGCTCTACCATTTTCTGTGCATTTACGTGAAACATGCCACAGGGGCTGCATTTTAAGGGGGCGTGGTCAATCCATCTTACCACGCCCATCAGGGAAACCCACGTCAGACATAAATTTCCACCATGTTTGAATTTGGTGATGCATTTTTGATCATGTTTAGGCCCTCAAACATGCGATTCATTTGGATGAATATTAATAATAATTCCTTTAGTTTCAATAGGTTCCTCGTATTGAAGTTGGTACTAAGAGATTTCAAATAAAGAAAAAAAATTTATATAAGTTATATCTTCAGTATCAGGGTGGTGCAGCAGCTGGTCTTTTATTCTCGTGCTATAACAAAAAAAATAAGCATATGTGGTCATTTCAGACAAATAGGTTAAGGCGTTCTTTTAAAGACACAAAGGTGTTTGAAACAGTGGACCCGAGTCGAGACAGATCCCACGACATCAAAGTTTTCCACTCCGTCTCGGCAACAGACGTTCATTTCTTAATGTTCACAGAGTTTTTTCTTTTTCATTGTGTGGCTGCTGATGATGAGACACATCACATTCCCCCTGTGAAGTCTAATGATGACAACTAGCTGTGACATTGTTAAATATTGCCTCAGCGATATCAAATATTTGAGGTCACATAACAAAACTAATGATGAACCGTCTGAGGGCCTCAGTTTTGGCTCCTGAAGTGACGCTGAATAAATTAACGAGTATATTAAAAAAAACACACTGTCACTAGAAAAATGTCAAGGCAAGTTTTTAAAATTTGCTCAAGAGTCTCTTTTTAAGCCTTGACAGGGATTCATTAATTTATGTCTTGATTTGTTTGGGCTTTAACTGAGTTTAACTATTATTTCATCCAACAAACTGTCCGAAAAACCCAAATATATGCAATTTAGTGTGACCATAAAACTGAGAAAAGTCATAAATCCTCACATTTATTAACAATGATTAATTTTCACAGTGCAAGTGATTAATAAAACAAACAAAACACAAATTAGACTATTTTGTACATCAAATAACAACTTGTATAAGAATCTAATACTGTATGTTGGTGCAATAATGTAAAATACAACATGTTTGCTGTTTTAAAGTATCTCAGAAAGCCATCTGTGGACAGAAAGGCAGCTATTTTTTAATTTCAGCTCAATATTTTTTTTATTAAGACCTTCCTCGCTTCAGCATTCCTAATCATAAATTACCATTATGATGCTATGCGTTGTTAATTAAGATACTTGTATGAAAACCACGAAAGCAATGCCAGGAGGTTCAGCACAGGATTTCAGCACCAAGGACAGCTCCCTCAGTGCTGCTGCACCATACTTCCTACCAGGGACGCTGATTTAAGAATAGCAAATACTACATACTACATGTGTGATTACCTCAGCTCTGCTTCTGGGAAATGGTTTATGTCAAGAGATTTGTGTGATTAACATTCACATTTACACTCTATTTAAGCCACGATATAATCACCTTGACTATCTGCCGGTGCACTTCATGACGTTGACGGTTTGGCACAGAATATAGGGGCCCCACTTAATGTTTAATTTCCTCTGCAGGTTCGTTGCTCATTTCCCTCGACACTTGTCAGAGCTCGTGCAATTCTGTGACCCTCAGCTGCCAATGTACTGCGTAACTACAACATTACACGTCATGTTACACAACCCCCACAAACTGTGGCTTTAAACAACACTGGATAAATATTTTATTATATTTAAATTTTTCTCCTAGTGAAGCTTAAATTTTTTCCCACACGAATTGTATCATCCACTAAATCTTATTTATATCTGAGTGCCTTTTCTCTATTTTTTGTGTTTTTTTCTTTCAGTTCTATACATATATACACACTGTATATACACAATTAATTAGCAGCTCATTTCAATGTGCATCTCAATTATCCACCTCCCCCGTCGGCAGCCTCAACGGTACAAATCACATATGTGGCTCATAAAGTTTATACAAGGAAAAATGAAACTCATTAGCACGTTACTGTAAAATGTATACCTGCCCGGCCTGAGAGCTGCCTTTTTTTCTCTAGCTGTCTTGTTAACATTACAAGCAACTGATTAGCAAACAAGCCAACACTCAACCTTTGATTGTATGATGTGATTTATCCTAAAATGCCAGTGAAGTGGCTCTAGACTAGTTCTGTTTTTCTTGTCTTGCTACATCATGTTACACCAACAGCTCATGCAACTTCTGCATGATGCAAACATACAGACTGCAGCCGAAGCATTTGGAAATTTAACTTGTGCAATCTTGCAATTAATGGAATATGACAGCATATTATAGCTGCCCTCTAGAAGTTGACCAAACCATTAGTTGATGAGAAGAGTTTTTACACTTGGGCCACACAGCCTGCGTGTACCTGTGCATGACTGTTTCCTCCCTGAACTGCTGCGCGGTGCCGCGCTCGCCTTTTGGCATCCACACAGGCAGCGTTTCTGCTGCCAGGCTGTTGCTGCCAGCAAATTGGAAATAAAAGCCGGGCGCTGCACCGTGATGACTGGCAGCACAGCCTGTCACAGTTTGACTATCATTGATCACAAACTCTCCTGGGATCAACGTACTACAATGTTTTAAAGAAAGGACAACAGTGTTTGTACTTTCTTAGAGCGCTGATAACACAGCTCTTACCATGTTTTACAAATCATTTATCAAGAGCATCTGGTGTTATTTTACTGTGTGCTGGAATAGATGTTCCAAGCTTACTCACAGGTTACCTGACCAGGTTGGCTGATAAGGCAGCCAAGGTCTGCATGGACACACGGTCGGAGGTGTAGAGACCCCAAGATCAAAACCAATAAGGCAAAAAACAAATTTATTCCCATTGCTTTAACTCAAGTAAACAAGATGCTGTAGCCACTGTGTTTCTGGGGAAATAATTTGGACTAGAAGATGAAAAACATATGAAATACATACGAAATACTCACTGTTATTTTTATATTTGTTGTTATGTAGTTTTTGACATACACTGTAATGCCGAAATGGACTGTGATGATATTCATGATGATTGATTATTGTTGTTTCTGTCTGATGTACTTTTAATGTGTGTATATTTTTCGATATGTTCTGTGCTGCACAAATTGCCTCTCAGAGGACATGAAAGTTCGTCTAAGTTTAACTCTCTCTTTATACACTGGAGGGAGAGGGAGAGGAAGAGAGAAAGAAAAAGAACGCTGCCCTGCACCTCATCTTTGTCATGCTGCTGATACGATGTCGATATGACCGTCATCGGATGGTTTCACTGCGCATTTTTGCAGAGAACTGTGCACATTTCAAGGAAAAAATAGACGATGAAGGAAAAAATAGATGACGACGACATATGGACAGAGCCACATGTGAGGCACACTGCTCACACAGGCTTTGTGGTCACTCTAACCTGTTAATATGGTGCAAAAATAAAAACCAACATGTTCCTGCTCAAGTAGGCAGCGTGGCCTGGCTATTAATCAACCATTTTCATTTCCCCATTAGTCTCAAAAATAAACACCTCAAACTCCATTTGGGATTCTGTGTCTTGCAGTCCTGGAATAAAAGTATCAGGGGGGCTGTTACATTGAAGCCACGAGCAATATGGACACTGCAATGAGGAAGCATTGGTGTTTGTTTTCACGGCACCAGCATGGGAGCTTCGGACAACTGGGAGGAGGTGGTTTTCAGGCCCGGGCTGGAGGGCCGACCCAGCGGGGAATGCTGGCAGAATAAACACCAGAACCGGAGCCGTGAGAGCGGGCAAATGAACCGGGCTCGGCAGCCTTCTAATGAACACGGCCAAATCTGAGCAGAACACAACCTCCCACACCAATGGAGGCCAGTTTGACAACAGGGAATACAGTAGGGCTGTAGCCGACCAAACAAAATCTGGTCAACGGAAATTCTACCTACTCTGCAACCAATCGATCAGCTGATGAGAGGGGAAAAACCCTGCAGGTTATCTCTAGATCAACTAAATCAGCCACAGTGAACTGAGTGACTCTGCCTGCAGCCTGAATGGTGCTAATAAGTTACACACTGCTGATAAGCAAATTAATTCCTGAAGTTTGACTATTTTCTTTTCACGTGTAGTTGTATCATTACTTTTAGGGCATAGTGAGGTGGGAAATAACTAAGCAGAGATACTTTGTTACTGTACTTAAAGCTGTAGTATACGATTTGAGAATCAGTTGAGAAAGATTGAGACGTTGAGAAAAATTTGAAAAAAGCATCCTGCCCACACACACACACCCCTCCCCTCTGTGCTCCTGTGGACACTCCCAGAC
>JAJHUR010139659.1:0-17883 GCA_027495735.1 Lutjanus campechanus
CTGAGTAGCAGAATATTTTCTATAAAGCATCAATTAATGATCAGTGTTTCTCAAGGAAAGTTTAGTTGTTTTTAAGAAGGGTTCAACAACAAATTATACATCTCTTATTTATTTATGTATTTTTTTTAACTGAGATTTGGTAAATATTTCATGTACTGGGCGAGTGGGTAATTCAGTCTGCCATGGGACACCATATACATGGAGCAAAGACCTTAGTGTTTGTCTTATATTCTGGTTCACAAGGTATAAATAAATTAAGAAAGACAATCAATAAATCACTATAAGTAAGAGAATATTTTGAACGATGTGATTTAATGAAACACCTTGAGCTATCCCAGCATGATCTCTTTGTTGTCACCAGCGAACGCTTTGATGCAGTAACTTTTATTCTTTGACCGCCACGACAGATCGATTCGATGTTTGACTTGCTGGTTAATATTTAATTACTGTGCATTGATTGTGGACTCTTGGCATTCCCGAGGTTTGGACGGCCAATTACTGTCACTCACAAAGCTAAACACAGTCTCTGTTACACAATTCTGAGGGATTTGCATTCATTACTTCACCAGTTGTTGCTGCAGGCTCGCCTTTATGTACAACTCAAAGCCACGCTTTTCTCATTTGTCCCAGCAAAGTGACCTGGTATGTGTAACTGTTTACTTTCTATTCTTGTAAAAGAAACAGTTTGTTCAAATTGCTAAATCTTGTTTAGAGTCACCAAAATGAACAGGGAGTGGAGCCTCGAGTTTCTGTTGATCGCTGGTGGATGTGGGCCTTTATTGTGTCATCTGGTCAAAAAGATTTTTTTTTTGTCACCCAACCAACTCTGTGTTAACACTATGTTAAAGTCATAGCTATAGACCAGGGTGATGATGCACAGCAACGTCAGGAGCACAGCATCAGGAGCTTGTGAACAATGCATCCTGCTACATGCATGCACTGACGGCATGGCTCTGCAACATAGACTTAAATTTGAACTAGACAGGGCATTGCAGCTCAGCAATTCTTCCAAGTGGCCACTTTGTAGCCATCTTTGCATACACTGTCTGGTTCCTTATAATATATCAATACTCTGTGAACAGGAGTACTCAGCTTTATTGGTCAATGTAATACCGACTGAGGAATTTGTTGGTTCAGTTGATAGCATTTACCGTCAACACTAACCGGATATTCACATGAAAAATGCCAGATTTTCTACAGGCAACAATAGGTTTGTTTCCCCCCTAAAACACAGGGGGAGCAGCTAGCATGGCTCTGACCAGAGGTAACCAAATCTGCCCACCAGCACCTCTGTTTCTTGGCGCTTGGTGCTTCCGTCCATAAATTTATATTGACTGTTATTAAGACGAAAGAGTGGTATCAATGCTCTTATCTGAGGGTGTCTTTCAAGCTAAACACTGAAGCCTAAACTGCTCCTGACAGTCAGTCCAGACTGAAGAAAAGTGAAATTGTAGGTGGGACAGCATACACCTTTATCACTCTACCTGGTGCATTTGGTGATCTCATAGTTGTGTACATATCTCTGCCCAGCTAAAATGGTTCAGATTCTTTCATTAAATGAGATGTGTTCATTGTCTCAAGTGTTTGCAGTGTTGCCGGGTTGGTTTGGTGTTTTCCAGCCCATGATGTGGGAGAGGATAATTCAACCATAAAACTTTTCCCCATTTCGGCTTTCTACCTTAAAAATAAGAAAAAATAAAGAGACAGCACAAATAACATATAATAATAGGTTTTTATGTAACTTGGTCAACTGTAACAAGCCTTGACACTATGCCCCCCCACACAATCCCATGATATCAAAAAGATCAAACAAATAATGATGTTGCAGTGTTGCAAGAGGTTTCTGTCATAATGAATATACAGATTTGATAGCTGCAAATACCATCTCAGCAGAACAAATAAGATTCATGTCATATCAAAGTCGTACTGAGTCACTGAAGGTGGTCACATAACTAAGGAAGACACTTTATGAATATATTTTTTAATAGACTGTGTATTTTTTAATGTATTTTTTTTTTAATGCCTGATGCCATGACTGAAACATTGTACCTTTAATAAACTCAGTGCAGACATGGTGCAGAAGTTCACTTTCTTGAACGTCGGGACAACAAATCTTCCAACACCAAGTCTACGTGTGACTGGGACTAAGACTTAAATACAGCTTTTATATATGGAGGTGATTTGATCACAGCGCTGTATGTTAGAAACAGTGTTCACCTCACCAGTCAGAGCACATCAGCGCCCTGGATGTGTGTCACGTTCGGTGGCCTGCAGCTGTTGAAGTTCTCCACGCTGAGAATGTCATGTGACATGTGACTGGCAGCACAGTGTAACACAGAGCAAATGACAGATGTGTGCATGTTGTGTTTATCATATATACAGATACACATGAATCCAGCTAATATGGACCACCACCAGTGAAAACAGAGAATGATGACGGTTTTCTGGTTGTTGGAGACAAATACCTTCTATATGACGAGCAGGAGAGGTGACACAGTTGAGTCACGATGAACACTCCCAGCACTCAACATTGAGGTGAAATGGGATGGAAAGCTGCCTTTCATGCACTGCTATCCAGGCCACTGCCCTCACAGCCTGTGGTAGAGTGCCAGTTACTGTACGTTATCAGAGCGGGCAGGAAACACAGAGAGCCTGTCTTTCCCGTGCAGAGGCATGTGTTTCTCACCTGATCCCTCCTCGCTCTCTCCAAACTGCAGACGGCCCAGATATTTGCATTATTGTGGATAATGTTACTGTCAGACACTCACAAAGGTTCCTTTCACTGAGTAAAATCAAATTGGTTTGGCTTATTTTTAGGGCTGCTGAAGGAAAAACCTGTTTGACCTAAAAACTTTTCAGACGCTAAGGACAATACACTCAAAAAGTGCAGTTATGAAATGAAAATTTCATGCATAAACCAGACCATAATTACCATGAAATTATGTCTGAGTTTGTCAAAACAGCAAATCTACTGAGAAATAGATATTGCATGAGTGAATAAATGAAGTGGCAACAAGTTTGTGAGAGGAAAATAAAACAAACACTGACTGTCCAGTTTACTAGACAGTCAGTGTTTGTTTTTCTATATCTAATTTTGGCCGTGTCCTTGAAGAGCCCCTGATTTTTTTTCATCTTAGTGCAGCATTCCCAATTTTTTCTTCGAGTTTGTGAGAAGGTTGTTTGTCTCTAACATCTGTGAAAGTGTCAAAGAGTGCAACTTTTCCACTCTGTCACTTTGGGTGACTTTTTCAGTCACTGATCGGAAAAGAGACAGCACACACACACACACACACGCACACACACACACACACACACACAAACAGGGCTAACAGGGCTGTAATTGTATTCCATGTAATCAAATTGCGATTATATTTATTGAAAATGGGGATTATTTAACAGGATTACAATTAGAAAATAAAGAACAATAAGTGCACACACTTTTCAAAGCCATGCTGGTCTCAAGTGAAACCAGCTAATCTTACAGTTGTCCCATTCATTCATTCATTCAACATGAAAAAATGTTTCACTGGGGAGAGATTTTGCCATATTTTTGTCTTTAATTCAGTTAATATATCAACAAACTGCACAGAGCAAAGCAAATTAGATAATCCAAAAGTAATATCGAGTTACATTACTTTAATATTGTGATACTTGGATTAGGTTACTGACCTACATTTTCTAACAGGTAATTAGTAACTCCATTGAAATACATTTTTGAAGTAACAATCCCAAGCCTGCACACAGGTTTAGAGAGAGAAGATGGAACGTTAAACTGTAAACTGAAGTAGTCATATTATTGTTATTAAGGCTAAAACTGTCTGCGAGTACCCAGTGAGCACCGCCCAGGATTTAAATGTTGATTTCTAGTTGAAAACTGGATGATATTCCTTCTGAACATCTAAAACCTCTTCTCACCCTCTTTTCAACCAGTATAGATCTGATTTCAACATCATGGATGATACTGTAAAACTAATGGGTGGATTAATCAATAATGAAAACATTTGCAACAATAAGATCACTGTCACCTTATATGCATTAAAGTCTGTGTACTGCCAACAAGAAGCTTCCAGGTCATCATAATGAGAGAAGCTGTGTTCATCCATCCATTTGACAGTAACTGCTTACCCTGACGGGTCGTGGCAGGACTGGAGCCTATCCCAGCTGACATTGGGGGAGAGGTGAGGCACACCCTGGACAAGTCGCCAGTTCATCACAGTGCTGACATATAGAGACAAACAACCATCCACGCTCAGATTCACACCCACAGGTGTTTTAGAGTTATCAATTTACCTATTATGCTGAATGTCTTTGGACTGTGAGAGGAAGCTGGAGAACCCAGAGAGAACCCACGTGGAGAACATGCAAACTCGACACAGAAAGGTCCTGTCCCAGCCACAAACACCCCAGCCCCAACCCTCTTGCTGTGAGGCGACAGTGCTAGCACTTAAGCGTATTGGTTACAGGTTCAACTACTCAAGGCTTAAAGCGATATTCCACCCTGCGAGAATAACCCACTCAGTATGTACTCACCACTATACCGATGTGATGATAAGTAAAGATCTTCAGTACACAAAACAATCCTGGAGTTTTAGGAGAAACAGGGTAGCAGCCTCATCCAGTACAATGGCAGTGAATGGTGACCACGGATAAAACGTTAAAAATAGCACACAAAACAAACACAAAATATCTCCATCCTGCTTCTGTGGTGTAATCCAAGTGTCCGCGAGCCGCAACTTTAAAAATTAACCACAAAAGACGCCATTTACGCCATGTTTTTAGCAGAAATATCAGCTGTAGCACATAGCCGGTAGGATGTAAACATGGCGTCGATCTCACAAGACTTCCGTACGTGCGTCCATTAAGATATATACGAAGTCTCTTACTGAAGATCTTCACTTATCATCACATCGGTATAGTGGTGAGTACATACTGAATGGCTTATTCTTGCAAGGTGGAATATCGCTTTAAGACTTCAGGTGATGTATTTTAGAACAACATAGTTCATAAGCAACAATGGGTGTCATGAATGGATGAATGGATTAGACACACGACTTTCATCCAGGAGACTTGGGTTTGAGTCCTGCCATGTGTTTTTTTGCTTTCAACTGAGAAATTTGGATGTGGTTTTGTAATTTGGCTCCAAAATGATACACAAGAAGTTAAATTACTTTGAACATTCTTGAAGTAAATGAAAGGACATTGTGCTGATAGTACTTGTGTATTTTTAGTTATATAAAATTATTACATCAGGATGTTTACTTCATTTATGTGTTTATATGTATTTTACTGTCTGGTATGAGTCGTTTTACTTAAGTAAAAGATCAGTACTGCTTTTAACACTGCCAATACCAACAATATTATCAGAGAAACTGTGAAAACAAGGCCATGTTTGGCCCCCAGATCTAAATGTGCCCCTGCCTTCTACTGCTACTTCTGTAATATCTCTTTAAATCATAAAATTTTGAATAAAGTACTTTACATGAACTTTCTATGTTCTTTTCTTTTTGTTTCTTTAAAGAATGGTTTAATAACAGTTCTTCTGAGAAAATGAATGTTCACTATAATTTCTGTTTGTAATCCTGAAATATTTGCTCTGAACGTGTTATATGACCTAACTCCTGGGGAAAAAAACACACAAAAGTGTGATTTCATAAAGTTTATTGATGAGTTTATGGCTCTGTTTCATAGCTGCTTGTTTGGAGTTTGAACCTGCAGCTCTGCTGTCCTCAGAGAGCAGCGGGTCTCTGTGCTGCGGCTCCATTATTTATGAATAAGGACTGACGACTCAGGGCTGGAGGTCCTGGGGGAGATTAGACGCACAGATCGCTGTAATCCGTTTGAAAACGCGTGCGGCGGGGAGGAGCTTTAGGAGCCGGTAGGTGTGGGGTCGATGAGGATTTTCCCTCGTGGAGTGGAGTAGCAGCTGGACGCATGCGCCCACCCTTCCACTATTTCTCCATCCAGTCCAGAGCGCAGGAACAAATAGGATGAACTTGTCGCGTTACCTGCTTAAAGGCGCCGCCGGGTGTATGTGAGCAGAGGAGAGAGGGAAAGGTAACAGCTTTATTTCCTTTGGAAAGTTAAAAAAAAGGGAAAATACTCGACAGAAGAAGAAGATTAAAGAGGAGAGGAGTGTTTGGATGTAAAAGGAGAGCGGATTAGATCCCCCACAGCGAGGAATCAGAGCGTGCGGAGTTGTCAAAGATGCGGAAACAACAACAGAAGCAACAACAATCCGGATTCTGATCCACAGGGATATTTATTGTACATGCACAGGAGCAGCAGCATGCCTCGACTCAGGAGGAGGGTGAAAATGTTACAACTTGGAGTGACAACTAAACATCCTGAAGTTTTCAGTTTACTGGGACTACCTCTGGCTGCTTTTTACGCCATGATTCCGCGGAATTAACGGGTTTGGTTTTGAGTCACCATCATGTCAAAAGTCCTCCAGAAGAAGAACCACTGGATCACCAAAGTGAACGAGTGCACGCTGGTACCGGACGCGTGTGGAGAGCTGAACGTGGAGCTGCGCGGCGGAGCGGAGAATGGAGAGTTCCCGTGCATCGGCCAAGTTAGAGAGGATGCTGTGGTGTACCAGGACGGTAAACTGTGCGAAGGAGAGCTGCTGCTGGACGTGGAGGGGCTGCCCGTGTCTGGATTACCCCTCTATGACATTTTAACTGTGATTAAGTGCTGCAAAGGTCCCGTCAGGTTGAAAACTGTGCGTCAAGGTAAGAAAAAAAATGATACAAGTCTCCAGCCTGTGTGTGTGTGTGAGAGAGAGAGAGATAGGGGGGGGATTAACACTCACGCACAAAAGAGTTTATAAACCCCAGTGGAAGTTGTTTTATAATTACCATGTGGCTCAGCATTATAATGGTGAGAATGCGTGTGAAGTAGGGCAGCAGCAGCAGAGTGGTGGTGGTGGTGGTGATGATGGTGCTGCTCATCTTCTCTCCACAGCAGCAGCTGCAGCCTGGAGTTCTCTTTCTCTCTCACACACACACACTCAAGCTTTGACATGAAGCTGCTCTGACAGTCCTCCTGCCCTCATTTGTCTAACATATAAAGCCACTGTGGGTCAGACCTGCGGGGTCACAGATTAGGCCACATTACAGTGACAGCAGCTCCACAGCTTCATCTACACTCCCAACACTTCACAGCACTCTGTCTGCACTCTTTGACGTGAGAGTGGAGCAAATTTACAAACTTTTGATACCTGACTTTCTCTGCCTCAGACCACTGTCACCTCATGTGGCTTGTCATTTTCTCTCTCATGGTAATATCCAACCTAGGGCCCAACAAGTCTGAAAAAAATGTCTAATTCTAGACTGGTACTGCAATTGCAATATAATTTGCGATATCAGAGATAGGGCCCAACCCATACTGGATTTGTAGACATGCTGTGTACTCGTAATTTTAGAAAAACTGTCACAGTATGAAGACCACATCACCATATGCACATAATCTGAGTGAAAGAAGTTTACTTTTTGACTCTATCAGAACAGAGAACATAGATAACAACACGGCCATTTAGCAGTCAGGAGCTTAAACACAACACAAAATGAACCGCTGCCATGAATCTCACAATATCACAATAGTGTTTTTGAGAATCACTTTGAGAATCAATACAGCATCACAAAAAAAGAAGAAAAATGCCAGTCACAACTTCATGGAGCCAAAGGTGACATTTTCAGATGTCTTGCTTTTCCTCCCAACAGTTAAAAACCCAAAGATATTCAGGTTATTGTGATATATGACACAGAAAAGCAGCAAATCTGATCATTTCATTGAACCTGAAAATGTATGATCATAGTTTTTAGTTTACACATTGGGGGGCCCCTCCCCCAGGAAAATCTGAGCATCAAACACTTAAGTATCTGCATTGTGGTGACTTTTTGAGCAATAATTTCTGTCTTTTCTGCATCATTTAATTGTGGGAATGTCTCTGTGAAAAGAAAACACACAAAATGCAGGCGTCAGGTGACAATTTAAACTATAATTGAATAGATTTGTAACCATACCAGAATGTCAAAACCATATTAGTGTAAAAAAAAAAAAAAGACACTCGATACCTCTTTCAAAACCACGGCTAAATAAGAAATGGGGTATTTCTTAGCTTTTTTTTAAAAATTAACATGCCTGCACTTAGTGCTGGTACAGAAAAAGTCACTGAACATCTGGAGGGGCCGGGGAGTTTGAGGCTGGGGCGGGACCCTTCTGTGCAGAGTTTGCATGTTCTCATGGTCCACGTGGGTTCTTTCCAGGTACTCTGGCTTCCTCCCACAGTCCAAAGACATGCAGTATAAAAGGTTAATTGATAACTCTAAATTGCCCTTAAGTGTGAATGTGAGTGTGTGTGGTTGTGTGTCTCTATATGTCAGCCCTGCGAGGAACTGGCGACTTGTCCAGGGTGTACCCCACCTCTCGCCCACGGCCTGTCAAGGATCTAAAATCTGTGTGAAATCAAACACTTTATTGATTGATCGGCTAATCACTCCAGCTCTGTTTCTATCTAAAATGTTTGTTTATATTAGGCGAAGGATGTTTTGTTTGTGAGCGCTTGGACACCACTCATGGGCCGCTGCAGTTATTTCTAGAAGTGCTCCCTGTGTGTGTGTGTGTGTGTGTGTGTGTGTGTCAGATGAGCTTGACCCATTGCCTTCGGTCTGCTGCATCTGCATCTGTCTGAGACACAGCTAGAGGGAGAGCGCTGCAGCCACTGACTCAAACATCAGCTTTTATTCTCAGAGTCTCCAGAGTATTGTGTGCATGGCTTTTTGTTGCTCTTCATCCCGGCCAAATCTGGATGTCCTGTGCTGCCTGAGTGAATCCTGAAATCATGGGTATTTATGTATCTCACCTCAAATGTCTCTTTCCACACACACACACTCACGCTCACGTTCACACACACTTGCACAATGTTTGACAGAGCTCACAGTGCCCCGTCTCTGGGGAAATCATTAACTGTGTTATATAACAGCGGTTTAGTTTCAGTGTAGCATCGTTGCCTTGCTGTTGTACTGTACGTCCATTAGTGGCTGCACAGCGAACGCTTGACCTCTGGAGCTGAAGTCTCGACCCCGGGGACAAGAGCTCAGCACTAACGCTGCAGAACAGCCGTTTATTTGACATACGATCAGTCCAGGCTCGCACCATGGGAGAGTTTCAGTGTTCGTAAACAGTTTTCTAATTATTCACTCCTATGGAAGCGTGTTATACTTGTGAACACTGACTGTATGCATGAGAGATATCCAGAGTCGTCTTCATTTCTTCTTCCTCAAGTCAGCACTTTCTCTGTGTCTGTAATTAAAGTTGAGGGATATTCTTCATCTATCCAAGTAGCTCACAAGACCTCCATTGTGTCTCACAGCCTGTCGGGCTCCCATGCAGAACAGGTCGGGTACGGTGATCCAAGCCGTCCCAGACCAGGTGACAGGCTGTCGGGACAGATCAGATCTCTCCAGAGAACTGTGGGTCATATTACAGGAGGCCATATCAGCTCAGAACTGGGGGTGGAAACTCTATCAGTGTGTGCAGGTAGGCAGGTCGCTGCGGTGGTATATACTACAGCCCCACAGGTGTGTCACTCCCGTTGAGGAATGCAGAAAGAAAACCACCTGAATGAGGCCTGTGCATTCCTGTGGAGAAGGTGGAATATTACACTGTGGTGTGGTTTTGTGTGTGGGGTTTTATTAAGCTCCGTTAATAACACTTAAGATGGGAGAGGTGAATGAAATGTGAGAGAGACAACAAATGTAAAATAATAATAATAATGATGTGTATATACAATACTCTAGAGTCAGTGTTAAGTGTGGCACATGATTTAATTTTAGTTTCAGTCTTTTGATGAAACTGTATATTAGTTAGTCCACTATTAGTGTTTTAATTTTTGTTTAAACAACAAAAGCAGAAGACATTTTACTCCAGTTTTTCTCTGTATCTGCCTGAGTTCTCTCCAGGTGCTCTGGCTTCCACACAGTCCAAAGACCTGTAGGTGAGCCTAATAAGTTAACTGGTGACTGTAAATTGCCTGAAGGTGTAAATGTGAGCGTGACTGGTTGTTTGTCTCCATTGCTGTATTCCAGACAACTCAGGACTTGAAAATTTCCAACATCCTGCCAGAAAATGTACGATCGAATGGCACTCAAAGTCGTAGCTCCTTCTTGTAAACACACAGCAAATCTATTTGCCCAGACTTTGTGAAGAAGCAGCTGTCTGATGTCGCACAACAATGGCAGCGACCATTGAAGCCTCAATACTATCGTGTAGAAAAACCCGGTTTGCATGTAAATAGATGTCAGAATATGTCGCCAGTGTTATTAAATGCTGTAATGCTGGCGTCTGTTACCTCACACGTCATTTTTCCTCCTCCTTAATTCTGACTGGCTAGAAAAGGTCTCTGCTGGATTTCTATGTGTGTCTATGTGTTTGTCTTTCAATTCCAGTATTTATCTCTGAAAAGCTTGGCTGATACAAGCGTGATTCTTTGGGTTCCCCTTCAGTCAAAACCGAGACAACCATGCCCCCCCACACCTCCCATCATTCTGGGGATGCAAACAGGAAGTTGCCTTGAAATATAACTTGAGCCCTTCTTTATTTGTAATCTATATTTACATTTTGGCACCATTGAAAGTATGCTGAATGTTCTATTATCAGTTCCTATTTGTAATGTCCACATGGATGTACAAACTGTCAGTGAAGTACTCTGATGCTGAAGAAAACTTAAAAATATGATGATTCTCAGCAAGTTCTGCAGCAATAAAGAGCATCTTTTTTCTATGAATTCTAGGCAGATTTATGATAAATATCAGCAAAATTTTAGTTTTTTTTAAGTACTTTACAAGAAAATATAAATGAACATTTGAAGAGTCAGAACTGTTGTTTGTTAATGTTGTAATAGTGGTGTCAGTTAGATTTAGTTCGGTCAGAGCTGTTCATCTTTGTTCACTAGTACGCACCTGTTCCTTCCACCTCATCCAGTATCTTTGCTTAATGTCTCTCCCTTCACGCCCCTCCTTTACAGTTTTAAAACCTTTGGTTTATTCAAACCTAAATACATACTGACAAAGTACACATTAAACACACTCTGTGACTGTGCAGCATATTCTCCTCTCTCCCTCTCTTCAATGGTCTGTGCTCGCTGTAAAAACATTAATCATACCTTGTTGAGGTATGAGGCCCAGAGGCCCGGCTGAATGATGAATAGATTTACGGTATGGAATAATTTAGAGGTTAAAGTACAAAGAGGGAGTACTTCCAGATGTATTAAGACTTTGACCCAGAAGTGTAGCTCTTATCTGTTATCATCAGCTGAATCAGGCTCACAGGTTAAAGTTTCTGTCGTCATTGTCTTGTCTCCTGACTGATAACAGTGGAGTACCTGTAAAGGTGCAGAGATTTTCTGTCAGGTTATATAATATTATTAGAATAAAAGTTCTTGGGTTTAAATAGAGCTAATGTGCAGTATTTGCATTTAAGACTGAAATAAGAGCTACACTGATAAGAGAAAATAAAGAAACAGGTGTGAACAACAATTTTGTGTTTTAGTTACTTTATTTTATAACTCAGACATTCCTCTGGGCATTTTTTTACCTTTTCAAGTGAACCTCAAACCCCTCCAGCACCTAAAAGTCTGGGGGTTTATGGCAGTCTGATCATGGGTAGGTTTGGCCGGGTGTCTGTCTGATCTCCGGGACAAATAGCCCCTGGTCTCCTTAGATCTCGCCTTCCCTTGAACCAGCCAGAGGGAATCAGGGCGACCTGCTGGATGCCAGGCATTCCTGAGAAGTGCATGGGGACGAGTTCAAGAGTTCACTGGTACTCCTCAACGAAACATCCAGACTTTTAAACTCAGAATTCTCCATTTTGTTTGTTTCACCTCTCAGGTCACCTCATGACTTTCTGCAGTCACTCTGTTCTCTACATGGTGACAGGGTGGTACAGTGATTACAGAGACCATCTGTTTAATCAATCAGACCTTTGGAATAAGAAGCATCTCTCCTGTTGAAGTGTCCTTGAGCAAAACTCAGAGTGCATACCAACTTCAGGGCCACTAATAGATGAACATAGACTTACATTACTTTGTTCTTTATAGACTACTCACATTTTTGTTCAATGAAATACACTGTATAAACCATCTGTGCCTGTTATAATAGTATTAAGAGTTGAGAATTTCAAGATAAACAGTTGGTGGAGGATACTTTCCAATCAGGAGCCATTAAATCATTGCAGAAGAGCTCCAGTCAAAACATTTGAAAGTCATGTGGAAAGCATGATGGAAATGTGGCATTCATGTTCTGAGGAACATTAAAGTCTCATCGCTCCACACTGATCTGACGTTTTCATCTGCTGCTCGCTTTCTTCTCTTCAGTGGAGTTGGAGTGATGATGAAGTCACAAGCTTCATGTTCATCATGATTTATTCATTAAGTCTGTTTCCATCGCCCTTTGTTGCCTTTTGTCTTCATCACCTCAGCCAAGTGTTAAAAACTTCATTGTGATATTTTGCCTTTTTTCTGATATTTCCACTCAGGTTTTTTAACGCAAAAACATGCAATTTCAAATGTGCATAAAAACAGGTGGATGGAAACATATTCCTTGCTCTGTTTGTCCCACATTATAGAGAAGAGAGGGGCTAACTAGCATTAGCTGTTTCTCGTTTATGGCTCCAGAGCAAGAAATGGAGCTCCTCTGTTGTGTTAGTCTTAAAACCTACTCAAATAAAAATCAGGCACACGCACATGATACAAGTGCTCAGAAAAGCATCCTCACAAGGAGCAATTTCTGCTCTGTATAGGCAAATATGCCAGTTCCACCTCAGTATGTACTGCAGCTGATGGCTCCCCTCCTGTTCTCACCTTAGTAACACTTTGTTCAGTAGAGACTGAAGACAAATCTTCCAGCTACCATTGCTAAAACTGGGAGGAAACAGTTAGAGTTAAAAAAAATAAATAAAAAGACAGTGTACTGCAGAACCAATCCAGAGTCTGTATGGCAGCCCCTCATGTTGGGATGGTGACATGAGAATTGTGTAAAGCATTAGTGTCCACTAAGGTGTGTCTTTGAAGAAATATTAAGGGATGTAGGTTTGTCAGCAGCTCTTCTCGGGACTGTTCAACAAAATGTTTCATGTTTAGAAATTCTCAGATGTAGTTAGGTGTTGAAATCTCAGATCTGGTATTGTGTGTAGATATTATATCAGTTCAATTAAATACCAGCAATGTCACTGCAACACTAAAGTAGGGGGCATTATCACTTAAAAATGAAACATATTCTTTTTAGTAACTGCAGTTTTGACCAAATCTTGTAGAAACAAGGTTCTCTTCCAGCTAAATGCAGCTGAATCAGGTGCTTCTCAGCTCACGGGCATCAAGCGACAAAGATGTGGTGAATTATTAGTCTGTTTGTCAGTGCACAACTTAAAACAAACACCAGGAATATGCAGTGCAGCAAGTTCTTGGAAAAACTTATGCTGTGTGTTTTTGTGCATCTTAACACTGACTCTGTTATGTAAAGATTGAACTAAGTTGTGTCAGTGAAATTGTGTGTCTGGTCTTTGTGCCGTGGTTAAGAAGGCTTACACACATGGAGAGGATGTGAGGGCTTTGTCGACACAGATCTCTTCTGTGATGTGCTTGTCCCAGAATGCAAGTCCCTTATATTTTCTTAAGTATGAAGATTTGTCAGTCTTGATTAAGTGCAACCGACTGCATAAGTATATCCCTGAAAGGCTTGTCAGTGGCTTGTGACATGAATCCTGCAGCTATCTCTCCTCCTTCTCTTGCTACCCCCTGCTTTTCCCTTTTCCTTCCACATCTACCCTCCCCTCACGAGCTGTGTGTTTAAGGCAGCAGTGAGGGATCTCACATGTTTTAAATGTTCTTATCTTTTCATATGTTCAACCTTTCATGGCACAAAAAGCAACGCAGACAGAGAGTTTGGTGTGGGTGTCTTCAAAGGAGCTGTTGAAACAGTCGTGTTTGCATGTGTTTCATTTGTTTGAAAGGATTTATATTCTGGAATTTTACTTGATGAAGTGACTCACTAACATTGCTAACAATGACAGCACCAGTGGCAGCGCACACAAGCAGCTTGTGTCATTTAAGCTTGAACAAACAGTGTAACTCAGACACTTTGCCTCAGGTGTTGTAACAATGAGGCTGGAACGAAACACAGACGAGAAACAACCGTCAGTACTGTGGACAGGAGATAATGCTCCTGCAGAGGCATTCATTGGTGTAATTTTCATTAATTTAACTGTAGCCATGTAACTGTCTTTTGCCTTGTGTTACATTATGTTTTTGTCACTTTTTATGATACTCTGTTTGGGCTGGGAATCAAACCAGGTGTAAATGAGTGTAACTGTGTGAATGTGATCAGGTTGTTTCTGCGAAAGAAAGGCTTCCTCTCAGTGAGCTTTTCCTGAATAAATAAAGATTATAAAAACAAACCCTCATGTGCCCGTCGCACATCATTGTCAAATTAAAAAAAAATTGATTTGCAGTCCTGTCAACTTAATCTTAGACTGCACAGTTCCTGATTTAAATTATTTTTTTGCTAATTTAGTTATTGTAGCTGCTTGTTTTTAGATATTTAACATTATGAGAGAGAGAGTTGGCTCCCTTTGTGACATGAATAATTGCATTTAGTGAAAAAACTCGCTTATGTTTCTCAAATATATGCAAATATATTTCTCTTCTCGTAAGGTGCCAAACAGGGATCATTTTGATTTTTGTGTCAAAATTCAGGTGTTGTGTCAGTACTTTATTTTAATTATCAGTTACTCTACTGCTTTATCAGTTACCCCATTGGTCTAAATATTGTCAATAGACAGTGAAAAATATCCTTGGCAGTTAACAAGGGTTTAAGGTGACTCTTTAAGTGTATTTTTTTTGTCCAATCTAATGTGCAAAACCCAAAGAAATTGATTTTATTATGATAGAAGAGTCTGTGTAAATGGAGACTTTATTTACTGCAGCCAATCAAATCTTGTGTAAAACAGTAACTTCGCTCCTATATATAAATAATAGGAGAAACTTTCCTATTGCCTCCAATAGTAAATGTTTTTGTATGTATGTGCTGTAGGACTTAAATGTCTCATACTATAATCTATAAGAATTTACCTGCTAAAGTGGGTTCTGCTTTATTATGATGATACACAGCAACAACTGGAGAGAGACAGGAAAGGCAGAAGAGAGAAGGAAGAGTTAACATGCAGCGAAGAGCCCAGGCTGTGTATGTATATGTTGTTGTTTTTTTTGCCACTGTGTTATTTGGTTTCCTTAATGGACTCATATGAGCATAATATTACACAAGAGCCACAGATTTCGAACAACAACCCTCATTACCTTTCCTGCTAAAGTCTCCTTCAAAACTGAATTACAAACATGAACACATGTCTCGTCCTGCACCTCAGCTTGTTGAACATTCACCAGGGAAAAGTGCACTGCTAGAAAGCTAATTAGCTCCTTGGCTGCAGCACAATAAACAACATGTAAACATACAAATGTCACTTCTGTGCGGTTAGATTCTGCTGCGGTCTGTACTCTTCAAAACCACTAACAACGTGCTGTCTGTCCGTGACATGAGGCTACAGCACAAGTTTGTTTACTTTACCTTTCGTCCCTACAGCGTAACACCGATACTTTGTCAATCAAACACAGACACAATAATATAAAAATTATAAAAATACATTTTAAAACACATTATTCAACATTAGTTTTGATTTAATTGGATTACAGTGAGACTTGGATAATTTTAGATGACTTAAAACATTATATCCTATATCAATAAGAATATATTTCCCATCTTCATCCATAAATATGAAAGATTTATCATGGTAGTTTCATTAAAATATACTTGAGATAATTTGTTTGGACACCATGATATATTTTTAATATCTGTAAACAGTTTTTTTAAACTATTTTGAACTTTAATTGAAATGCTTTGCACTCAAATATACTGCAGTGCTTCATTTATAATATAGATGATGAAGAAATTAGTATGAAAACATGATATGATCATAAAATCTCAACTGTAATAAAAACACACAGATGATGTTTTGTTACGGGAATGTCAGTTGTGTTGCAGTTAACGTACGATCGTGGTCAGATTGTGCATTTCTTGTCAGTGCTGTATGTAAGAGAGCTTAAATTTCTGTAATGACCTCAGCTTTAAAGGAATGCTCCCACTGATAAAAGGAGAGTAAATTCATGTCTGTATGGTAAATTCATGAAGAGCTGCAGTCCTCCTCCTCCACAGCATGCCAGTTACATTATCAGTAACAAGCATGGAGAGCCCTCAGGGCCGCTAAAGTACAGTACGTTTGTCTCCTGTGGAGTTCACATGCATCATGTTTCAACTCTTAACAGAGTCCTAAACAGAGACACGTTTACTGTGAAGCGAAAGCAGCAAATGGGCAGCATGTTGAAGTTCATAGACGAACTGACTCATGGTTGAAATAGCAAAGTTTTTGCTAAGACAGGCGTTGTTGAGATGTGAGTGAAATTTAACTGTGTATTCATATCATCAGTGTCTGCACAAGCTGTTTACAGATCAGTTTCAGTTCAAACTGTGTTGCAGAAGAATAAACGTGGAAATAAACTCTTGTTAGCTTCCTGTTAGCATCTTGAACACGTCTGAACATGCTGTCAACATAACAGACAACACAACTTGTATCCTCAGCTAAGATACTAACTAAGTTTACTACCAGCATTTACAAACCTTCTAGACTTTAATGGCTTTAACAAGGAGTGCCTGAATGCACCATCAGTGAAGTTCTGCGTGAGGCTGGACGGTCTTGTTTGGGGAGGATGTGCAGCCTCTCAGCCTTCAGGTCAGTCCCCTGAAGGCCACATTTTTGCCATTGATGTCAGACAGACCTCATTTCATCTCAAACCTTCTTAATGTTTTTTTTAGATAATTTATTTATTCTGGTATTTATTTCCATCCTCTTGACATCTTCATCTAAGCATTTGCTTATGTAACACGATTCTCCCATAAAAAAACACATAAAATCAAAGTTGATTAATTTGCTTTTAACATGTCTTAAACACTTCATAATCTCACTTGCCAACCCTCCCGATTTTCCCAGAAGACTCCTGTTTCTCATTGCCCTCTCACGGTTTCCTCCCAGGGTTACAAATCTCCTGGTATTCTCCCAATTTCTGACAGATTTTCACACCTTTTTATTTCTGTTCATTATCACAGCTTTCTAGCACTGCACTGTGTATATAAGCCCTGTGACTCCAAAAAAATCTACTGTTTCCACCTGGACAACAATTCAGCCACACTGAGTAACAGTTGTTGGCTTTGGCATGCACATGACGCAGGTGCATACTTATGTGTACTTGTTATTTCATTCTTTAACATTAACCAGAATGCAGAACAAAGTCTATGAAACTCACTCAACCAACAGACCCCCGGCTTTGCTATTGAAATCTTCAGTGTTTTTGAGATTTCAAGTATGTTGGCAAGTATGTTCATAGTTGTTTTTTTTAAGGGTGGTAGTTTATTTGGAGCAGATGCATGGGTGGTGGGTTATATTTTTGAAACCAGATCAGGATATTTAGTCACAGTTCCATCTCCTCTTTTTGTCATTTTCACTGTGGCATCTTTCTCTCGTGTAACCCTCATTTTTAAAGAATTCAGTGCAAACATGCATATATTTAAGGAGAACAGATCATTAAAAAAAAAAGTCAGTGGCTTCATCAAAAAGTCTGTTTTCTTTAAACAAGTGAATCACAAGTAATATACGTGGAGGGAATTGTCAAATGAGGCAAATAAGTGATTATATAATATTTACATTGCTGGCAATAAATAAGATAATGCTCAGTTTACAACCTTGTAATCTCAAAGTGCAACTTCAGGAACTTATCCCTCA
>JAJHUR010139660.1:0-18749 GCA_027495735.1 Lutjanus campechanus
ACAAAATTACTACCAAAAGACACAAGAAAACAAGAAAGAAATGCAGAACAACTAAAAAGAATCTCAACATGTCTACAAAGAGATGTAAATTACTGCTGAGATGCAAAATGAGCACAAAGAAACAGGATATGGCCACAAAGAGACACAAAAAACTGTTAAGAGACACAGAATGACTATAAACACCATTGCCGCGTCATCTGTTGTAGTTTTGTGTCTCTCGGCGTCTGAGTGTCTTGCTCTTGTGTAGGAGAGGTGGGAGGACCTTGTCACGTCCGTGCTCAGGGGCCCATTGTCTCATAATTCATCCATCCACACAGTAAAGACACACACAAGCAGCTACACACATTTACTGCGGAGGTAAAACCGTACTCACTACAGTTAGATTGACAGATGTGTCTGTGTAATGTGTGACTCTGTGGTGATTTGTAAGCTGGTAATCACACCCACACACAAAAACACACACCCTGCAAAGTGTCAACTAAGCAATTTAGTTGCTTCCACTTTTCTATAACGTTACACTGTAGGCAGTTTTGCAGCAGACTTGTTGTGTACTCTTGCCAGCTAATTCGGTAAACAACATAATTACTGCGTAATTACAGCATTAACTTGAACAGCCCATTCAGCAGTCGCTATTGTTTGCTGTAAGCAGCCTTAGTTTGCATGTTTTACATCACACTGGCTGTGTTTCCGAGCGACAATAATTGTTCTGTTTCCATATTAGCATGTTTTGGCTTTTGCTGCCTGAATGCATTGTTTGTGCTGAGGTCACTCCGTTCTGTGATGGAGGTGGTGCAAATTGTTACTTATTTTCAGTGTAATTGTGTGTGTCTGCTTCCACACCCACATATCTACTCAATATTCATGAGGACTCGTCAGCTATGTGCGTATCGTTACAGGTGGCATATTCACACCACATATCAGTGTGTGTGTGTGTGTGAGTGTGTGTGTGTTAATGAGAGGTGATAAATGAGAGCTGACAAGCAGTGCCGAGCAGTGAGCAGGGTTCAAGAACATTGCCAACTGTCAAGAAATCTTGTGTGCATGTACTTTAAACACACACACACACACACACACACACACACACACTAAATTATATATTGCATGTTCTTCATCCACCTTCCTGTTTGAGTATTTTCCTGTGATTCAGAGCAGGAGTAGTATCAAGCCTGGTGGTGGCAATAAGTCATTTTCTTCTGCTGCCCTTGCCTTTGTGTCAAGATGAGTGGCAATAATAGGCAGAGCATTAAAGTGAAATGTGAGGTCAAGAAGATAACAGAAGCACAAAAACAACACACAAGCTTGGCATATAGTTCTCAAGGGTAAAAAGGCCTGCTTGAGGAAGAGAGAGCACTTCAAAGTACAAGAGAGGTTATCTTTTTTTTTTGTTTTTCAGTCGTAGTACAAACTGGTCAGTGTGTGACCGTCATTCCAGCTTGTTGAATATGTACTCCCTCATTTTGTTATGTTTCTTCAGAAGAGTCTTGCTGTACGTCTTTGATAATTCCATTGAGGCTGCACACAATAGTTATTTTAATTATGAATTAATCTTCCAGTTTTGTCTGTGAAATGTCAACAAATAGCGGAAAAAATGCCAATCACAAGTTCAAGTCAAAAATGTTGTTTTTTTTTACACAGCCAACAATCTAAAAACCTAAAAAATATTCTGTTAACAGTGATATAAAACGGAGAAAGACAGTAAAACCTCAAATGTAGAAAGCAGGTACCAGGGGAATGATTGATATAAATGCTTGAAAAGTGACAGAAATTCTGAATCTGTTGTCAAAATGGTGTCAGACGAAATGGCTTACAGATCAATCAACCAACTGTTTCAGCTCTAAACTAAATAAATACTTGATTATTTGTCTAGTAATAAAAGAAAAAAACATGACGAATGTGTGAATATGTTGCACTGGTAGAGGAGCCAGCTAAATGTCTGATTGTAAATTCAATGTAGAATTTTGTGGAATGAAATATTTCTGATTCTTTTCCCTCATGTGTAAACGTTTGCTCACCAGGGGCCTCATTACAGGAAAACTTCCTTTTGCCACTCCTGTTTGAATTTAAGTTCCAAAGAAAAGGAAGGGAAGGAAACATCCTATCTCCCTTAGTAATTCCTAAACTCATGACTGTGTCCTATCTTATCTCTTATCTTAGCTTAAAAAATGCTAACTAAAACTACAAATTGTATTCTTAAATAATCATCCTGTCATGCCTTTACCTATGTTTAGGTTGTACACAACGCTGCTTGTATCCCTGACAACAGCTGTCTCGCTTCACGTGTCACTGGCTTGCTAATACGGACCAGAAAAGACGGGCGTTCAGTTTTAGCTTTGATGAGTCTGAGGCATTAATCAAGTTGGTGGAGGAGAGGAAAATTCTACATTTTGGGAATTTTTTTCCCCAATTATTGAATCAAATCATTCATTGACAGTTGATATATACCCATTAATACACGGTCTGGCAAATTTAAAGCATCATGGTACAGTTTCAGTAGCCTTTCAATGTTCATATTTCAATGTTCATATTGTCCCCCATCTTTATTGTCACTGTCATACAGACCTAATAGCAGTGGTTCTGCCATTTTTGGCTGTTATTTTGAATGGAAGACATGGATTCATAACATGGGAAATTCTTCATTAAGGGTGGGTCTGTCATAGCCAAATTCCCATCCTTTCATAAGATAAGAAAATAAAGTAAGAGTTTCTCTTAAATGCAAGCAGGAAACATGTTTCTGTAATACCAAAGTGTAAAGAGGCCCCAGGACCAAAAAGAGGTTACACTGGTTTAGTATTTATGTCACTTATTTTTTCCCAAAGATTTCCTTGTCAGGCTTGCAGTCAAAGAAGAGGAATCATTACTTGGGCTGTGAAAATAAATTAGACAAATAGTGCATTTAAATCACTGAGCAGAGCCATTTAAAATCATCCTTTAGCTTGATAAACACCTCTTGGCCTGGCTGTGTAAACACAGGTTTACCTTCCTCCTGTGAAATGTTTATCTTGAACTAAAAATTACCTGTCAGTGCATCCAGAAAAGAGAGGCTCGGTAACCACACTCCATCAGTAAATACAGTGAGTGAAACTCTCTCATTCTCTCACACACACTCTGTCTGTCCCTCTCTGTGTCACGCTGATGGACGTCTAGCAGGTGGCTACTGGGTAAATTTCGCATTAGTAGCAGCCAGTGAAGCGTTGTAGTCAGGGGAACACCTGCCGTAGCCAATCTAGCTGAGATGGACAGATGGGGCAGAGGGAGAGAGAAAGAAAGATAGGTGGCCAGGATTATGGCGAGGAGGAGAGGGGTGGTTTATTATGGTATGGAAAGCGAAGAATGCCATGGCTACAGGAAGATACGAAAGTAGAGAAGTTTTATTCAAGAGGAGAAGGAGACAGGTGAGATACAGGAAAGAAAGGGAGCCATACGCCAGAGCAAACTGCTGACCCAGAAGAGGCTTCCTGCCTGCTAACTGTCAGGTGAATGTGTTTTTCAAATGCATCAAGAATAAATCTGGTGTTTCTTCTTCTGTGTAAAAATGTGATATTTAGTAGAGAACCAGGAGCAAGCGAGACACAAAAGCACTACAAAGGGACACAAAACAACTAAAAAAGACACAAAACCACTACAGAGACACAAAAATGACTACACGGAGACACAAACTGACTACAAAGAGACACAGAAATACTACAGTGATATAGAACATGACCACAAAGAGAGGCAAAATGGCTGCAAAGAGACACAGAACGACTTCAAACATGGGCGAATCATTTCTAATCATTTCTTATCTCTTTGAGTTTGAATGTTTTGCTGCAGCTGTGAAACTTTACATGTGTAAAAATCTGATGTTCATTAGAGAAGCAGGAAGAAGATAGAGGGAGACATAGCAAAGGAGGTAAAAAAAGATGAACACACGGTTGTTTCATCACTGTTACTCTTGTTTCTTATTAAAGTGAATGTATGGTTTATGAAAGTGGTCATACAATGTTTGGATGAGACTATTAAACAAAACAAAAAAAAAACATGCAAGGTGATCACAGTCCACATGTCAGCTGCACCATCACCTCTCCTACATATGTTGGTGAGAGGTGGATATGTTCCAGAGCCTCAGAAAAAGAGCGGGTGGTGCTGTGTGTGTACGCTCGACTTAATCACTGCACTCATACACAGTACGTAGGAACTGTTGTGAAATGTGCAGTAAGCTGACAGCTCATGGAGAAAAGTTGAGAGGAAAGAGAGAGAGGGAGAGAGAGAGAGAGGGAAGGAAGGAAAGAGGAGGAGGAGGAGAGACGGGCAACAGGCATCAGTTTCTATGGCAACCACCACTTCGCCCACGGCAACAAACTTCCTGCTCTGCTGAAGCACAGAAAGATGGGTGGGGTAGTGGTTGTGGTGGTGGTAGTGGTGAGGTGTGGCTGTAGAGCTAAAAGCATTATACAGCACCATACAAACACATTAATACACATTTAACTCTTTGATTTATTAGTTAAAATTTACATTCTGTATCCCCCACTCCCTGCATCTCCTCCTCCCTTCCTCTCCTCTCCTGGCACAAAGCGACTCCTCCCCAGGATTCCTTACAGCTCTCTACTGCCCCCTGCAGGCTCCCTCTGCCTCCATACGCAGCCACCCTTCTCCCAGCCACACCAAACCACACAGCAGAGATCTCTATTACTTTTAGTTTCTCTCTGTGTTTGCCCTTTCATTGGTATCTCTTTCCATTTTAACATGAAAATTAAAAAAACAAGAGCCAGTAGAATAATCTTGGGTGATATCTAGATTATGGTATCAGGAGCTATAGTAATGCAGGGTTAAAAGGATATTTTAGATTATTTGAAGTGGGGTTGTCTGACGCATCTACCTATAGTCAGTGTATTAGCTACAGTAGATGCTGGTCTCCAGTTTGGAGAAGCAGAGAGGAGTACTAACATGGAAGCTAGGCAATGTACTACTGTGAGCAGGGTCAGCACCAAAATGTATTTTAGCCACTTAGAAACGGTCCATCAAAAATCATCAACATCATTTTAAGTTTACTCTGTATTTAGAATATTTTCACAGCTTTACAAATTTTGCTCTCTGCAAACCAACCAAACTCCATAGGCAAAATTGGCTCTTGGTTTGTTCGTGTTATTGGGTGACTTCAGTGAATCTGGACTATCCTTTTAAAACACCAGAGTCTCACAATAACACAAACGACAACAAACTGAGACAGCGGTAGACCAGCAACTCCTGTGTTCTACAAGACAAAGTTAGTGATTTGTGATGTCACTTATGGAGTTTGGTTGGTGTGGAGAAAACAATATTTGGCTTATATAACGCTGGTTTCCCTTCACAAAAGGCTGTCTTACAACAAAGTAAAGCTGTGAAAATATTCTCAATATAGCACGGACTCAAAGTGATATTGATTTTTTTTTTTAGGTGGACCTTTTTTTAAATGGCTTAAATACCCTTTGTTGCTGACCCTGTTCACAGCAGTTCATTCTTTCTTCTAACTGGGTTGTGCCAGCCAGCATCTACTGTTGGTAATACACTGACTGACTATCAATAAGTACCTCATACAACCCCACTTCAGATACTCTGAACCATCCCTTTAAAAGTCTTAAACTGAGTTTCTGTCATCTATTTGTCAAGTATGACTAAAACCTGTTATTTGTGACTGTCTGCATCATGTGACTATACAGTATCTGTGTATCTATCTGCCGGTCAGGTGGATGGCTTACACTCTTGCCTTGCTCTCTGTTGTACTTTAAGAAAAGGTTTATTACAAGTTTGAAGTCAGATGCTTGTTAGCTGTCTGTCTCTCCGACAGGCTTACACCTCTCACTCCTGTCTGTCTTTGCAGTCTTGTTTTATCTGTCTGCTGACTGTTTCTCTGGCCTGACTCTCCAATCCGAGTAACAACAGGCAAAGTTTGACGCTAACATGCTTCAAATGCAATACTGACTTTTCCCTTCATCTGTGATTTTGTTTTATACCTCCTCCTCTCTTTGCAGTATGTTTTCAGTATTTCAGAATTTCTCTGCAGATTGCACAATGGAGTTAGACATTCAGAGGAATAGAGACATGTGACAAACCAGCGTGACGTGAATACCAGCCCACGCTGTCTCAGTATGTGAATACATATCCAACTGAGCATGCCTTTTCACCTCAACCCCACTGTGTCACACCTCACCATGGCTTCAGTTGAAATTGAAACTGACGGAGCTACTCTATGTGCCCTGTGTCTCTGCAGCATGGTCTAAAAGACAAATAGGCCTAGAATTGAATTTTTAGAATATATAAAGTTGCTTAAAAGATATTTTACCTGTGAAGGACATTGTTTAAAGAAAGCTTCCACTAGAAAAACAGCCTATGGGGCTGTTTTCAGTCAACGTCAAGCAGTAACAAGCTAGCCTACAGCTAGAGTGACCATGTTGCAATAAATGAGGAAATCTGGTATCATATAATGCTGGAATGCCGTTTTTCCATTTTCAGCTAAGCAGTTATAAAGATATTTTACCTGTGAAGGACATTGTTCAAAGTTTCTGTATTTGTATTTCAGAACAGCTTGATGTGGATGTTTTCAGTCAATTCTGAGCAGTAGCAGCTGAACGCTAACGAGCTAGCTTACAGCTAGAAGGGGGGTCTGTTAGAATAAATAAGGAAATCTGGTATCCTTAAATGCTATCCTGCCATTTTTCAGTTAACTACCATGGGTAATGAAAGCAGCACTTCTACTATATGTAGCATGGCACCCTGCCAGATGTGTTTAAGATGAAAGTTTAGCCAACAGTTTCCTTCACATGAGTGTACGTAATGAATCCCCTGTTAGCATTTTTTTTTTTTTTTTACGTTTCTTCATCTGGCTCTCACCATATGCACATTTATCCTCCATTTGTTCCTCATATAACCTTAACATTTTTTAAAACTCTACTTTCAAGCCAAATGTTAGTGGAAAGCTAGCAAGACCAACCCCACTGCTAGCTAGCAGAGCATTAATTTGAATGAGGAACACGCTGGCAGCGCTAATATGCAATATTTTAGTTAATTGACTCGCTAATAAAGAGCCTCTCAACCCCACATTTCGACAAGTGGCTAGTGAGGTATAATCAGTGAAATTCAACATATCCAAGCATGAATTTAATAGCAAGGTGTAAATATTCTCATTAAGATAAGTAGCAGAGGGCTATTCAGTGCCAAGATGTTGATTGCAGAGATGAAGGTTAGCCAGATGTGTTCAGAGTCCATAACTGTTAATTGATCGAGATTAAAAAGTTGTTGCATGGTTCATGAAATATTGGAAAGAAAGTACGGGCGGCAGATGTTTCAAATGTTATGTTTTCCTTGGTGCTTAGATTCTGACTGCTGAGGTTGCAGTTTGAAGTCTATGTGAAAAACTTTTTATCTTTTCCCCATATTTAGGCTGTTAATGAGGTAAGCCATAAGTTGGACATGCTTGCTGCTGTAGCTAATGTCTTTGAGTGGAGTTTTGAAGGTGGCTACCACAACTGTACTCTGTTGCCGGGAGGGGGGTGACGCCGCCGTAAAATTAGACGGCGCTCGTTTGTCATGTCAAGGTCGATACTTACCTCAGGTTCCGCATTCCTCCTCCTCATCCTTTTCTCTGCCTCCATTCCTTCCTTTTCTCTCTGTCTGAGTGAGCGCTCGCCTCCCCTCCTTCCTCCATCCTCTTCTTTTCTCCTCTCCTCTAACAGTCTATTATTATATTGGTATTTCGCTCCCCTGTCCTCCCTGCCCTCTCGCCTCCCTTTGCCACCTCCTCCTCTATCTGTCCTGACCTGCCTTTACCCCCTTCGTCCCCTCTTCTTTCCTCCTTTTTTCTTCCTCTCCTTTTTTCCTCCATACCAAATCCTTTCCTTTATCATCATCCTCTCTTTTCCTCTCATAGCTTCAGCTCTTGCCCACCTCCCCTCCTCTGTCCCCCTCTCTTTCCATGCTTTCCATCCAGAAGCTGTGAGCCCCAGTGTTTGGCCAGGATGAATGGGAGCTATTTAAGCTGCTGGCAGGTCCATCCGGTGTGTGTGTGTGTGTGTGTGTGTGTGTGTGTGTGTGTAGGTGTCTGTGTGTGTGTCAAAGAGAGTAAGACTGTGGGTGTTATTGGTTGTGACGACTTGGGATGTTCGAGTTTTGGCACACTGTCACTTTTGAAGTAGCTAAATAGGTGAACTTTTGTGAATGTTGCTTTAATGTGGACACATGTTTGACCTGCACACAATATGATTAAATTACACTTACAATCACCACAGAAAAAAAGCGCAGTCAACACACAGTGCTCAGTAAATTGTACATTGTTCTGCAAATAATTTTCAATTTTTATTCTCTCTCTTTTTTTTTTGTTCTTGTTCTCCTTTTTAGTCCACCAAAGGCCCCCATGATTGTGTCTGGAGTGGTTACAAAGGTAAGACACACACACAATCTCAGACACACACATGCACAGACCACCAGCAGTGTTAAAATACGCATTATAAGGTGGTTTATATCTGGGACATGAGCTCTACAGGGAGAGGTAGCAGCTTAGCGCTGAGATAGAACAAGAGAGAAGAGGAAAAATAAGGCAGAGCAGGGGGGAGGAGAAGAAAAATGGAGAGTATACCAGTGGAGTGCCAAACAGAGTAAGTGTGACCAAGTAAAGAAGCTTTAGGATCAGTAATAAAATATCACTAATGTAAGAAAATACTGTGAGTTTCATTGTAAAATACTATATTTTTCATGTATTAACAGAGACGGATCTAGAGAAATATTCATGGGGTGGCATGGGGTCTTTAATTAGCCTATATATCACTGTTCAAAAACGTTGTGGAACCTGAGAAAAGTATTGAATGGAAATGTGGAAAGATGGCATTAGAAAAAAATAAACTTTTATTTACAAATCTTCAGACATTTTTCCAAATACATCTTTTTTTCATTGAACATAAGCTCATCATTTAGTCTAATATGAAGCCAGAACAGATCATCGCCTCTTAACTTGTCTAAATTTACCAAAATTAATGTGCTAAATTGTGGATTGTAATAGCGGAGGTGGGTGAATTTGCAACATAAGAACCTGAGAAAGCGTCAAATCTTGGGGCATTCATTTGCAAATTTTGCTCTTGTAAAGTTCTTACCAGCCACAACACATCATATATTTAGATTTTCCAAGCATTTTTCCAAAACAGATTATTTTTAACGTTAGCATTGGCCCAGATACATATATACGTATATATAATATTCTTTGACCAGTATTTTTTAATCATTATAGATAACTATGAATTAAAAAAACACAACAACTTGAATTAAGAAAAGGGATCAAATATACACCAAATGCTGCGTATAGAACTAAAAAAACAAAACCAAACACAAAAAAACAATCTGCATAATATTGTGTGAATAATATGGAATAATATATCCGCAAATACTGATATAGACCAATATAGCTTACCTAGGTCAATACTGGGCTGAAAAATACAGTGCCACCTTAAAATGCAGCATAAAAAACACCATAGAGTGGAATCAACACCTCTCTGACACAGTCTAAAAAAATAAAATAAAATAAATAAACTACACAGGTGTCAGGAAGTGGCCAAATTGATTTTTTTTTTTAACATTTTTTTTCTTTAGTTGTATTAACCCGTGTATGTGTGTTTGTTTAGGCTTTCATAGCCTTGACTTGCCACTTTTAAAAGCGGGTCAGAAGTCTGTGAATAGCCATGTTTGTTTAATTCTTTTTGACTGTGTGTCTTGGATTTAGTGTGGATGTGTGTTTGTGTTTATGTGTGAAAAAGTGTCCTTGAGTCCCTGGATGGCTCCGTTCCCTGCCTGTCACACCAGGTAGATTGTTTGCGGAAGATTGCGGTGATATCAGCAAGGTGGCAGGCATCCCATTTATCCCCCGATCCTCCTCTAGCCTTCCCATTCGCCCCCTATCACTGCCATCAAACCCAGAGGCTAGCACTATACAAAGGCTCAGAAAAGCCTTTTAGGAGCTAAGTGAAACACTTCAGTGTGTGCGTGTGTATGTGTATGTCTTCCTGTGGAGTTTGTGGCCTGCTGAGTTTTTTTTTAATGTAAAACTCAGGACATTTCCTGGCTATTTACTTTTTTATCTGCCATTTCTATTTGAATGGCAGAATGGCCTCTCAGATGCTTGCTTGTAAAAATTATTCAACCAAAGGTTACTAAGGATGGGCATCTAAAGTTAGGCTGGCTGGCTGAGGTGACAAATATATTCCTTCCTCGTGTCCTGAGTTGGTTTTGTGGTTCAGACTACATGTCTTCCTGCCTGCAGGGATCAGGTCTCACCAGAAATTCCTAGTCTGTACCCCAAAACACACAATTATCCCCATGACAACTAAAGTCATCATACCATACAAAAAACAGCAGACAGACATTCATGAAGTCCAAAAAGTAATACAGTCCCAGACATAAAATCATCTTGATGAAAAATGTCACTTCCTTACCTGAAAATGGCCTTTTTCTTGTCTGTAAAATCCACAATATTGTTCACAGAGACATGACGCAGGCTCAGAAAGGAAATGGGAGTGTACAGTATTGATGACATCACTACAGCACTTTTCTAATTGACCCATGCCAAGTTCCACAGCTTTTCTTGTTTGACCTCAGTCAACTTTCCTGTTTCCTGTAGATTCGATATGCTATGTGCTACGCTTATTTAATGAAAACCAAATTTTGAAAGTGGTTAAAAGACATTTCTGGGGGACCTGTTAAAGAGACGTATTTTGTTAATATTAGCTCATTTAAAATGTGACCCTATTTGGCGCTTACGGACAAAGGAGAAAGTTGACCAAGATACCAAGTTTGCTCAACTGTTATTGGAGCACAGAGCAAAAGGGGTGGGACTTAAGAAAGGTCAGTTGGTCAAACTGACAGTGTTACAACTAACTTACAACTAATTCCCCGGTCTCCTCTATATCATCATGACCCACATAGATGTAAAAAGACTCATTTTATTCTATTTCAAAATGCTTCCATTTAAAGATTCTTAATTAATTTATCAATTCATTAATTAATACATTTTAAAAATTACATTTGGAAACAAAACGCAGCCAATAATGCATCACTTCTCCAAACAGGTATTTTCTCTGTGTACTAAACTGGTAAAAAGGAGGTAGCACATATGTCTTTGCCAATCACGAAGGCTTCTATTCACAGTGTGGTGCAGTAATACAGTTAATTTGTTGCATTCCCTCCCATACCTCCACTTCAGTAGGACAGAGACGGAGGAGGGAGAGGCTTTGAGCTTCAGAAGAGAGAAGAAGGGCAATTGGAGGTCAAATCCATCCACATCCCATGCAGTTTACTGTGGAATTGGCTTCAAATAAAAGAAACGCACACACACACACATACACACATGCTGTAAATGTCTTGTGCCCACCTACACACATACACATGCAGGAAAACTAGTGTGGAAAACCAACACACACACATAAAGAGAGGATTAGGGTCAGGCGAGGATGGGGTGGGCGAGTAAAGTTCAGTGAGAGGTTCAGACAGCCGGGCAGTGTGTATGTGTGCGTGCGTGCATGTGTGTGTGTTGATTAAATTGGTTATATAACTTTATCCGAAGAAATCAGAACACGAGGGAACCATGTGTTTGGTTATTATATTAATGATAGATAGAGTAGTAACATCCACATACGACAACATCTGGACAGATAAGACAGCATCATCAAAACACCAACTTAACTAAATGCTCCAATCCAGTTTTTTAAATGAAAAAATAAAAACCTTCAACATTAATCCACTTAGTCATGCATGATGTAACGTAATGTGTGTTTTTAATGTGTGCTCTTCATCAATGCTGTCTTTAAGCAACTGGTTTCCCAGCTTTAACCAAGCTCACCACCCACCCCCTGCTATGCTGTATGTAAAACCTCCTTTCACACCCAAAGATATGCGAGTGTGCAATTATGCTATAGCTATAAATTTCATTCCATCCTCTTGAACTAATGTGTCTCTCGTAAATGGGATCGGGGTGAAGAAGGCGAGAGCAGCATGAGAAAACAGGTAAATTACAGTGTCTGACTCAAACCGGTGAAGAATAAGGGGAGTAAAGAACGGGCATACGAAAAGAATGAAACATTAAGAAAGAAAGAAGAAGGAAGGAATGGAGTCATGATTGCAGTAAATCTTTGATTAAAATTCTGTCGTCCTCTGTGAATGATCAAATTCCTCCTTTGATCCGATTTGCAAGCAAGGCTGTTTATGGGCATTTTTCTTGGAATAAGAGATTTAGGTTGCAGAGCAGATGAGTGGGGACAGATGAGTGCTTCATACTTTACCCCTCATGAACTTTGGAGATTTCCACATTGTTATTATGATTATTGAGGAAAAGGATTTAAAAATGGGACATTAAGTGCACATACCATATGCAGCTATAGAATCAAACTACTTACCACTGTACACATTCCTGTTGTGTTTACTGTCCAGTTAATATCTTCTATTATTACCACCTATAGTAGTTGCAGTTAGGGCTGGGCAATATATTGATATTATATTGATATTGTGATATGAGACCATGCAAAGCTCATGGGAAGCATCATCTGAAAATTTAGCATCAATTATGATTTTCCCAACTGGCAAATAGATATAGGGGATTTAAAGAGTAGCTCCAGTGTTTTAAACTGGGGGACTATTTTCTTTACATATTTCAGGTTCTAAGAGGTTTTGGAATAGGTCTAGTAGATCACCTCAGCTGGCAACAACAAAATGAGCTGCGCCGGCTGTAACATAATCCTTGGGGGAAATTGCTCCTGTCAAAGTATGTCCATTAAAAATGGCTGCCTCGATCGGTTAGTTTTAGTGTTATTGTGTGACTTTGGTGTTTTAAGGGTCAGTTCAGATCCGAATTAAAGTGTTAAGTGTTAAAGGCACAATTTCCACCAAGGATTACCCTTTAGGATTACATTGCAGCCATTGCAGCTGGTTTCGAGTCTGCCAACTGTGGTGATCTACTGGACCAGTTCTAAAACTTGTAGCACCTATTAGTCATTTAGGCCCCAAATATATAAAAATAGGACTCAGGATTAAAAATACTGGAATTAACCTTTAAGGCAAATGTAAAATGAAATAATGTAAAATATTTAACATTACTACTAATGAGGTTCATGCATCATGTGCAGTTAGATCTGCAGGAACACCAGCTGTTCTGTCTGTATGCCTCTTGAAATGATAAAATACTTTAAAACTCCAAAAAATGACAGTCTTGCAGGACATACAAGCATTTAATGTTGGCCATCAAGAATAAAGAACTTGATCAGAATTGAACGGTTGTACCTTTTTCTCTTAGCCTATCTATAGTAGGCATTTTATGGTGTTGTACATGTTAGTTCAAGTTTCAAAATGCCAACTCGTTTTTGCACCAAACTTCATCTTGTTTTGCAGGAAACTAATTTTGCAGCTTACGCTGTAAGCTTGAGTGTCTGTGAATGCAGTTCATCCCTTTGCTCTTAAATACTATTGACTGACTGTGTTCTGTTCAGGGTGATAAGGACTTCACCCCGGCAGCTGCCCAGGTGGCCCATCAGAAGCCCCAGCCCTGTGTCCCCAAGCTGCCCCATGCCCATCACTTCAACCAGCCAATCCAGCAGCCCCGCAAGTGAGCCAGACAGCAGGCTACAACGGCTGCACTAACTCCACCAGCCGGCCTTCCCCAATGGAACACATAAGATGAAGACGCTTCCCCACCAGGCACAGATCTGCTCTAAATAAATAATAATAGTTTTTGTTAGACTGTTGCATATATGACAAGGAATTTATCAGCAACAGACAATGTCAATGCAGCCATTGTAGAAGTCCCACTCTTTACACCCCTGCTGCATCGGTGCTGCACTATTAGTTCTGCACTTTTGGGCTTGTTTTGACAGTTATTTAGTCTTTAAGTTGTTTAAGTGGGTGGAGGGGCTTCTAAAATGGCTGTCAACCTAGGATTACGTATCAATAATCTGATCAGATCTGAGTCTGTGGGGAACTCTCACTGCAGCTAACCAATACCACATCACAGCAACCAGCCGATCACAGCACCCCGAACGATCAGGCCAGCCAACCAACCAATCACCTCACAGTGATGAGTCCAAGCTCCAGCCTTCTACCTATGATCTTCACAGACCAGAAGAACCAATCAACAAATCACGAGGTGGATACTAAGTTTTACATTTTCAGCAAACCAAAAAGAAACACAGAAAGCAGCTTATAAATAATACTCAGTTTGATGTATCGCTTGAGACTGTTGCCAAATTGCACGGGTGCAGTATGGACCAGAGTTAAATTAATTACATAACAGCATTAACCAGTTATTAAAGATGTGTTGATATTCATCCCAGAAAAGAAATTGGACAATGAGAGGCTAAACATGACCCATTTCTTTGTAATGATGGCTGTTATTACCCCAGTAGTGTCTTGGTTCAAGACAGGTCGCTACATGGTTATAGCAGAAGATAATAGAGCTTTTGGACCACAGCTCAATCCATTTAGCCTTTACTACAGTGTTTTCCTGTGTCACTGTTCTTACCTTTATTTTGACAAAAAGGAAGCTTATTAATCTCTGATCTGCTATCCAAGTTTGACCGCCTTGTTGGAATTCTAATAATGTCCTTTCCTGGAAATGTTAACGGGATAGTTTATTATTTGAAGTGGGGTTGTATGAGGTAGTTATTGATTGTCAGTGTATTACTCACAGTAGATGCTGGTCGGCAACCCCCCGGTTAAGAGAATCAGAGCAGGGCACCAGCATGGAAGCTAAGCAGTGAACTGCTGTGGACAGGGTCCACAAAAAAAGGTGTTTTACCTTTTGAACTAGGTCTACCTAAAAAAAAAAAAAATCAAATGTACGCTATATTATTTCCACTGCTTTGCTTTGCCACTAGGCGGCCTCTCTGGATGGTAAATCACTGTTTTAGAAGCTAAATATTGCTCTCTCCAAACCAAGCAAACTCCATACGTGAAATAAGTAATTTTACCTCACAGAAAACGGGAGTTGCTCATCTATCATTGCCTTGATCTGTTATTTTGATTGTGTTATTGTGGGAAATCTTAAGTCTTTTGAGGATAGTTTGGATTCACCAGTAACACAAAGAAATGAACAGATGGAGGCAGCGATAGACAAGCAACTCCTGTGTTCTGCAAAGTAAAATTACTGATTTGACCTATCAAGTTTGTTTGGTTTAGAGAGAGCGAGATTTGGCTTCTCTAACAGCAGTTTCTTGTCAGAAAAGGCTGTCTGATGGCAAAGTAAAGCAGTGAAAATATTCTTAATATAGCATGGAGGCTAACACACCTTTTGCTGTGAACCCAGTTCATTGCTTAGTTTCCATGCTTGTTATCCTCTCTGCTTCCACAGACAGGGGACGTGCCAGCCGGCATCTACTGTAGCTAATACAATGACTGTGGATACATACTGTACCTCATAATCCAAACCGTCCCTTTAACTACTTTTAATGCAAATTCAAACTGCTCCATAGTACAATTCTCCCAGCAGTGCCTCATTGCTTAGATTTATTTTTTTTTTTGTCTCATTCGACTCATATAGATTTACATTTTATCTTCTACACACCAACTGGAATGAAAATGCAGCCAAAAAATGTAATGAAATCTGAAGAAAACCATTTGCTGTGAAGCAGCTGCAGGGTGCTTTGTGTTTGCTTTAACATCAGCTTGAACATCACAAGGAAGTAATGTACTTTCATTACAAGCTGAGCAAAGCATTGCAGAGAAGCAGTTCAGATAATAGTAAGACTCTTGACTGTAAGATGAAGGTAACAACGTACATTCCATAGACAGTGTGAACAAATATGTCAACCATGTGATGGTTTCTCAGTATAAAAAGAAAATGCAATACACTTATCTCTACCTTCCAGAATATCTGCAGGTATGGCTCATTGCATATCAGAAATCTGTATCAGCCCCCAAAATCCACATTGGTATCTCCTTATACACGATGCATATCAACACACACAAACACACACCACCCTTTTCCTTAATCACCCATCCCCTTACACTCAAGTGTCGTTGTTGCAACACTAATGTTCAGGTTTCCAGGAAAGAAAGAAAGAAATTTATCTTGCCAAGAAGGAATGATTTCCTATGTTAATTTAATTAAGTTTGAAAGAGTTTTATTTTTGTTCTTCTTCTTGAGTAAATTGTTCAAATTGTACAAATTTTAGTCATTGAGTGGACTTAGGTATTAGGTGTGGTTGTCATAGTAAATAAAGATATAGACTGTCTTTAAAAAAATTGCCTTTTTCAGTGTTCTTTCTTCTATTTGTGAATAAAATGAGGGACAACAGGATGCACGTTGTTCACTCTAAACCTGAATAAGTTGGGAGTTTCGAATAAGTTGGGAGTACTCAAAAAATGGAGACAACCGGTTACAAGAAGTTCATACACTCAAAAGTTGAAGGTTATAGGCTTAAATATTTGGAGTTGGCATCACTTGTGATAAACAGAAGAGAGATGATTCTACTAGCACTCAATATTTTTAATTTAGAAGGACCTCTAAACACATTTTAATTCATTTGATCATTTGGTTTTACCATGTTGTCTTGAGACTTACTTGTAACATTTGTTGTGTAATATTTTCAGCTCCGTACTAGAGAAGGCGAATGATATAGTTCCAATATTTTGTACTGTGACAAAGTTTAAAATAGTCCTACTCGATGGATTGTGACCTGTATCTCACCTCAGAGTATTTGAGCATCCCATGGTGAATTAGCACCCTGCACTGAGGGATTAGGGCTCAGGTGGTGTTTTGAAATGAAACAGAAGTATCTCCAAGAGCTGTCCGCTGTTTTTTTTTTTTCCCCTCTTCAGCTCATGCACAAACACACAGACACAGTGTGCACCAGGTGTTGGTGCATGTAATCCATCTTTACACAAGCATCTGCAACCAGGTGTTCTGTCAGTTTATGTTAGCCTTATAAACCAGCCTGCGCAGGCTTAGTTGGTACGAGCCTCTGTCAGCAAGCTGAAACACCCCATTAAAGGAGACACAATCTCCTCGGCTCTCCATGGTTGTATATAGTTCTCTCAGTGTGGCAGAGCTCTCATCCCCTGCCATGCCCTATTAGACTGAGTGGAGGAACCGAATGAGAGTGAGGCACTGCTAAAAATGTAGACGATTCTCTCTCAGGGTTGAATTCCACAATGAAGGAGTTAAATTGCAAGATTTATCCTCCCTCCTCATTCTTTTAGGCAGAATTAAATGTATTACTAGTCTAGCTAGTCAACATTAAGTCAGTCTTTTGCACATAGCTCTGAAAATATTAGTTCACTTACAGCTATGGCCACCCATTCTAGAGAAGCTGCTGGTCATGATACTAATTGTGCTTTGAAATACCTCTTAAATTTAAAGGGACAGTTTACCTCAAAATCAGTCTAAATCAGATGTTTTCAAAGTGGGAGGCAGGGCTCAAATAATGGAAGTGAACTGGTTAAAGAGATAGTAGAGAGACAATATTGAGGACTTTAAATGTTTTTCCCTCTTTCCCAGATTCAGAAACTCATAAATGACACACCTTTTTATTTTTTTGGCATCTAAAGTTATGCAAAACAGCAATGTTAGGCTATCTTGGCTCAATCGTTGAATATCTATGTCTATATCCGTGTTTCTGTCTACGTCAGTCCGACTCTGAAACACAAACATTTTAAGCTTTTCTTCTTCACCATAGAAACAGTGAAGGTTACTGTTTAAGGCACTTTACCCTTCTCAGTTAGAGGCACTTTATTACATTAACCCTGAGTATACACCCCCAGCTGTTGGCCATGTGGTCCTCAGGAACATTAAAACTGGCTTCAGCAAGTTGAGACTGGTCAAGTCCACGACAGCCACCTGCAAAACCTTCCACCGATGCTTCAGTTTACTCAGTCAACAGGCAACAGTGGGAGCAAAAGGTATTTAGTAACGTAGATCAGGGCCTTTTTGTATGCATGTACTCATGACAAAGTCAGAATGACATTTTGGCTCCAGCTTCGTCAAACTGTTTGCTCTCCCAACTTCCATTTTTAAGAGTTTTCCAAGCATCACACCATATCACGAGTGTTACTCCGCAAATAGTTTATTGACTGGATTTTATGTAAAACTAACCTATTTTCTGTAATGTCACTGTTGAAAATGTTGAAGAGAAAGTTTAGTGCAGAACTTTTTTTCTTTTTTTATCAAGTTATCAAAACTCCTGGGAGAGGATTTTTTTGTAAGCTCTCTACCAACTTTCCCTCACTTTTTTTATCAGCGAGGGCGCTGCCACTTGAGGTTCATTTTTAGTTCACACGTTATAGATAATTCTGATGCTGATTTAATTGTGAGACATTTTCATTTATTCATACTTTTCAGCATTTCAGAAGTAGAATTCATTAAGAAGGACCTACTTTATCCTTGATTGCATCACAGTATCATTTCAAAGAACGCTAAAAAAAGAAATTGAAATTATATAGCTCCCATACCCTGAGCTCTTGGATAGATTGCATTCAGTTCTTGCTAAATCAGAGCCAATAAAAAGACATTTATTGTGACCTTGATGATCATATTTTTGCGTATGTTTATAAATAAAGCCTCAGATGTGTTTCACTACCAGATTTGCCAGAGAAGAGTGAAATAAATCAATCAAGTATAATTATTAGATATTGCTTTATGTTACTTCTTGCTTATTTCATGGCACAAAAAATCTGTAAAAACATGGCGAAAATGGAATATAATCTTCATAAGCGTGTTTTCATTAGTGTATAATGACCTGAAAATAAGAATCGTGTTTTTGTTTCCTTAGAAT
>JAJHUR010139661.1:0-13839 GCA_027495735.1 Lutjanus campechanus
GGGTTATTTGGTGTTCCTTTGACCCCTTAAGCCCTCTGAGATGAAAAGGCTTTCAATTTTTACCAGACGAGGAAGACCACTTCAGCACAGAACACCAGTATGGGCTTCAAAGCTCAGCAGAAATTTTAATCAGAGACAAATTACTGTATATTGTGTGATGTACTGTGCTCCATCGCCGCGGTCTGAGGGGGCAAAGGGGCAAAAATAGTGCGAGCATTACATGTACGAGAAATGGTGTTGTATCCTTGCAGGCGGTGAGTGAAGCTCTCATGGTCACTGTCTTTTTAAATCATGAAAATCCACTGCTAGATTATGTCAGAGTGGTTAGCTGTGAAAGGTAGAGGAGGTAAAAGCCTGATGGGCTTGCATGTATCTGCCATCTTAAATCATGCACGCTGAAGGCAAATATCAATACAACAATGCTGCTTAAAACAGCATTCTGCCTAATAAAAACATATCTATCATTTACAACACAAGGGTAAGAGAAAAAGCCCATGAGTGTACCCTGCCTTATGCCATTTACTAAACATTTTATCAAATTTTACAAAGCCTGCTTAATATTTAAAGCCTCGGTCATGCAGCCTAATGGTGCAGGGCAGGAATAAGCTATTCAGGGGTCAATTGTTTTATTAAGATTAATGAGGGGGAGCAAGAGGGTACGTCATATCTGTACTGCTTTCCCTCTTTCTCTGAGCGCCAGTGAGGCATATTAAAAGGAGTGAGTAAGGTTTGCCACTTAGCTTATCTACGTAAGTGGCTTATGGATGTATTTGTCCAGGACATCCAAGGTAAATTTTTTCATCAATTCATTTTTCATCGAGTGATGAACTTGCTTCCCCCACAGAATAGATCAAAGAACGCTTCAATTCTCTACTACACCACACTGACGATCAAGTATGTTTGATTAACATAGAGACAAAAAAGGCATATTCTGCAGTTTTTGATAGCATTATACAGTGTTAGATCCATATAAAGCAGCATTTCCCAAACCGTCACTATGCATACCTCATAGCAATAGGACACATGAAATGAGAAAGCAGCTTTTCATTGACATAATAGTAAAGAGATGGTTGACTTCTCTGCAGCTGATATTCCAAAACTCTTCATCTCACACCAAAACAACTTAGATGGATAAATAGCACTACAGACCAGAGGAAAAACACTTATTTTTGATTTTGGGGTGAACTGTCCCTTAAAAACACAGAAGAAGAATACAGCTGGGATTAAGAAATGTAATGGTTAAAACTATAATCCCTACCTTTAATACTGCTGCGCAATACCCATCCTCATGACAGCCTACCTGTAAGAGTATTCCCCCAGACAGCAGAGCGTTTTTAAAAGCTGCTGCTACTGCTGCAGTCCAGGCCTGCAATGACAGGCAGGTGCTTTGGTGAACATCATAGCAGTGATGCAACCCACCACCAAGTCCACAACATGTATACTAGTTTGGTAGAAATGTTGTTCCATGTTGTATAACTCCAGGCAATCAGATGCCAGCATTATCAGCTCCTCCATGATCGCTCTATCTGACCCACAATGCCTGCTATTTTCATGATTCCTTTGCCTTTCTATTTAAGAAAGGGTTGGAATCTTATCTTAATACACTACTCAGTCCATGCATGATGGGAAATGCGCGCCGTCACTACAATATTTTAAGTCAAAGCCTTGTTTCGATCTGCTCCTGTTTGACCTGTTTAAGTTACTGCATCAAGCAGTTAATATAAACTCAAGACTTCCTGTGTCCTTTTCAAATTAAAAGACCTCTAACGTTTCAGTAGACAATGCAAGTTTTTTATGAGGTGGTGAGAAACTTAACATTACAATCAACAAATTTGATTATTGCTGTGATGTACTTTTCTAATTAAATAAATACACCTCATATACATTTTAAATTCATGGTTTGTTGAGCTCTATATCAGTCTGGCAGATCAGTCAAAGAGCCTGATCTGCTCAAGGTTTCTGGCTGTTTTTCCTCCCCACAGGTGCCACAGTGCTTGCTCTTGGTGGGAACTAATGGGTTCTCAAAGAGCATGGTCCGAACCTGTTCTACATGAAAAGTGCCCTGAGATAACTTTGTTATGATACAAACACAAATAAAATTGAATTGAACTGAATTTATAAGTGTAGATATTATGGCAATTTAGGCTATACCATGAATACCAAAAAGGCTTGGTTGCTGCAGACATCATTTGTTTAATGCAACTGTTTATTTGTCCCCTGAATCAGATAAGAGAAAACTGTTCACACCATAGAAAAACATTAGTTACGCTAGTCTGGAAATAAAGCTCTGAATAGGGATTGCTGATGGCTAACGGCCATCTTTAATTAACCCAGCAGCTCAAACTGCCATGACTCTGATGGACCGGTGCATCTTTTGTCAAAAAATGCCCAATCTGATGCATCAGTAAAAGGAGCAGATGGAAATGGAGAGTGGGCGGTGACAACTGAGAGCTGGTAGGCGTTCATCTCCATCAGCCGTAACCCCCCCACCCCCCAAACCACGCTGATGTCATTGTTGTAATTGCTTTGACACTTTGAAGTTGCCACTAATCCTGTTTGGACAGTGACTTAAACTGTATAAAGACAGAGGGGACTCAGTGGTAACCAGTCCACCAGTACATCTGTCCCTACTGGCCAGGACAACATCTGTTTGTGCTGTGACTGTGGTGTAAATGAGAGGCCAGGACTTATTATAGCCAGAGTTTAAACAGACCTATTAAAAAAAGACGGATTTGTTTCCCTGTGGTGAAAATCCTCTTTAAATGTTCCGCGATTCAAATCCCCAAGAAGAGAAGTGTTTAAAAAAAGGAGTGTTTTTAAAGTGCGGTGTCTCTTTTGCTCAGTGATCTAATGTGATGTGACGCTGAAAATGTTTTCGGTTGAGGCAGAATGACAGGACGTGTTGTGAGAACAGTTTTAATGTGTCTGCTAACACATGTAGAGATTATTCTTGGGTTGCAGTAAAATGCAAGGTTGGCGTAGCTGCTGTGGGAACATTTACATGATGATCCATAGCTGTCAAGTGCTGTAATTAATTAATTTTCAAGCCACAGTGACAACCAGAAATAGATTAGGAGAGGAAATATGATTCATATGACGCATGAGTACACTCTTAGAAATAACTGTTCCAAAAGACCCCTATGTAGAACCCTTTTTTGTAGAAAGTTTGTCTAAGGTTCCTTTTAAAAAGTAATAATCTCATTAAGATCCCAAGAACCCTTTCTGGAAGAAAGAGTGAGTAAAGGATTGTTTAAATCCTTGAAGAACTCCTTTATCAAGAGTTTGTCAAGAATTCTTTGTCCCATAATTTACACTCTTTGGGTGGGTTTGAGATAAACCCTTGGAATATAAAAAGGTTCTCTGTAGAACCGCCTGAGCGTGTTCTCAATAAAACCCTTGAAATATTTTTAAAAGGTTCTTAGTAGGACCCATGAATGTGTCTCGATAAAACCCTTGGAACATAAAAACATTCTTGGTAGAACATCCTGAGTGTTTCTCGATAAAACCCTTGATATATAAAAATTATCTCAGTAGAACCCTCTGGGTCTGTTTGTGATAAAACCTTTGAAATTTAAAAAGGTTCTTGGTAGAACCCCTGGGTGGGTTTTTGTTAGCACCCTTTTGGGTGTAACGTTACCTCATAGAAGGGTTCTCTGTAGAACCTGTCAGAGCGGGTTGTGGGTGAAACCCTCCCCTTTTTGTTGGGTTCTAAGTAGGTTCTTGATACAACCCTTGAAATATAAAAACATTCTCAGTAGAACCTTCTGAGTACGCTCTAGATAAAACCCTTGAAATTTTAAGAGGTTCTTAGTCAAACCCCAGGGTGGGCTCTTGTTAGCACCTTTTGTGGAAATGTCGGGAAAGGTTCTAGATAGAACCCCCAGGTTGTGGAGGTTGTGTAAGAGTTCTCTGTAGAACATCTTATAGCGGGTTGTGGGTGAAACCTTTTCACAAAAGGTTCTAGGTATAACCCTTTATGTTGGGTTCTAGGTAGAACTTTTTGAAAGGGTTCCAAGTGGAACCTACCAGGAACCAAAAAAAGTTCTCCTATGGGAGTAAGCCGAAGAATCCTTTATGCTTTCAGTTAGCACCTTTATTTCTAAGAGTGTAGGTTTGAGCTGGTGGGATCGCAGGCTTGGAAAACAAAGATGTCACATGACAGCAGGTCCAGAGGGGTCATTTCGTTTCCACTGGACTGCCTTTTTTTCTTTAGGCAGAGCATAATGTGGACAATGTTTCAGAGGGCCATCTTCAACCACCATCTTCACAACACGCGAGAGCCTTTCATGTGTCTGTCTCGCCGCCGCCTCAGCCCCTCTTTCCATCCTCTCCAGCACGCCTGCATGCACCCTGACACGTTGACAAGCTGGGAGCGAGTCAATGTTGTGGTTGACCTGGGAGGCCGGGCCAGAGAGGTTTGGTTCACAAAGTGAGAGGTAGACAACAAAGTGCAGTGAACTAAAGTGCCCCGAGCCAACCTTTTAGCCGTGGTCAACATCTGCAAGCTGCTGGGGTTGGAAGACGGAAACGGTGGAAATGGACTCGAGCCTTCAAGCTGTCCAGACCACAACAGTTCATGTTGGATGTGGTTACGTTACATTGAACTGTGTTGCCCATAAGTGCCACTACATTTCACTTACCTGTGTACAAGTGTCCAAAAAGCTTGTGTGACTGCATTCATGTATTTTCTTAGCATTTATTTCTGACACATTAGCATTTGATGAGGGCCACAGTAAACCATTAGAAGAGTGTGCACAGAGGAAAAGGTTCACAGTGGCAGTTGTCGTTCTTATTGAATGTGTACAGATGATTTAAAGAGATTTTACCATTACTATGGATTCCTTAAATCTTAAATGTTCCCTGTGTCTATTGACCTTGTGTGGCCTAGCCATTTTTCCATTTTTCATTAGATTTTTTCACTGACCTTTCGGTCACTACTGCCAACTACAGTAAACACAGATATGAAAAGTTTAAACTCTCTTGGTTCATATTTTCCAATCCAATTTCTTAAACTCGGGAACACTCGTTCACCTTTATGAGGAGGTCATATGGCCTGACACTGCCACTTCTGCTGCAGATATCAGATTAAACTGGCAATCGTGGGAGCAAAGTCGCCTACAACTTTATCTTTAACTGTCTCTTTTTGTGTTTGTAGCGGACATGAAAACTGACATGAAAACTTCCATGAGCACTGATGCGTCACGTTGTAGACTGATAAAACGTGTTATTCAGTTATTTAAGTTCCCCTCCAGACATGTTTAAATATGCAAAAATACTACTATGATTAATATTTTGTTTAACATGGTTTTTCCACATAAAGACTTAAAAGATAACGGAGCAAGTAACATATCTACTCTTAAACACTTAATGAAAAATTCTATATCTGGTCTCAAGCCCTGTCCATCACCGCTGTTTGTGCTACATTGTCCAACGAAAGAAAATTGTGCATCAACGTTAGTGTTAGACATACATGGTTGAGCCTCAGTCAGACCCAGACTCCAATGAGAAGTAGGGTTGGATATCATTTGGGTTTTTTTTAAACAATATTTACATTGTTCACAAATGATTACAAATTAAGCAGAGTTTTTTCTCAGTCAGACTGTAAACTGGAATATAAAAATTAATCAGACCAAACTATATATATAATAGAAATTAGAATAGTAAACTTGTAACATTGTGCAATAAAAAACTCATCTTGTTTATATGTGATTTATTATACTTCATACAGACATCTGATGGTATAAAACTAGATTGAAATACCCTTCATAAAAATATCCCCCCTGATGTAAGTGTAGTGCAATTACCCTATATACAACCAGTCACCATGACTGTTAACTACAAAAACATATCTGATCCACGCGCTCTGCGGGAGGCCTGATGTAATTAGGGCTGCTACTTCCACTAATAACTGTTGATGCTTTTATGAATGTTGTGGTAGAAAATCAGTCATTTTGTTCCAGTTATGACAGGCCATAACACCATATATTATTCTGTAAAACTGCTCAAATGATGTTCACCTACAAGGGATGCACCATTATTTGGGACAGCACAAATCATGCAATGTAAACTGATATTTCCTCTGTCTGAAAGCATTATTATTCAGAAAAATTCAGCACCATTATTACCTCCGTATAGTTAAAAAAAAAAAAAAAAGACTGCATAACCCTTAATCAATGGCTGATTTAATCCACCAAAATTATTCCTTTCAACTGACATATGTCTTTATATACTTGTATACCTTTACTGTAGAGTTTATATTTCCAGTGCAGAATCTATTGATTTATTTAACATTCTTTTCAGTTTCTGATTTTTCAATATCCCAAGTTAAAGGGGAGATGGTGGCGGAGGGGTTAGGACAGCTCATAAAATGTAGTTTAGCACAAAAAAGAAAGAAAGTGGGAAATGAAAAGTACAGTGTGAGGATGTGGAAATATATTTCATAATTTATTTAAATAAGCACAACAATTGCATTGCCAATCAGAAAATAAAACAATTGTTCAATTTAACATGACTTAAGGGATAAAGCAAGTCCACTTCCAGTCCTCTACCTGAATACAGATACAGATCATAATGTTGGTTGAAGAGATAAAGATACAAATAATGATTCTCTGTGCACCTTTATCACCTACACAATGTGGCACATTATCAAATCAAGATTTTGAAGCAGGTTTATTAAATCAGGAACATGTATAACTGTTCACCATGGCATTATCATCACCTATGCCACAATAAATTTTACATTTTAATTTATTGCTACAGCATGTTGCCATGCAGATAGATTTGGTTTATATGCTGCAGTCAAAGTGAGATATACAACCCTGACCCCCCAAATAAAATGAAGGTGAATGGAAACCGCTGAAAAATGTCATGAAAAAATAAGCTGCCTGTGGGCAGTTTTCATTTGGACTGTTTCTTTGGGAGAAAACACTTCTAAAACATATTTTTTATGTTCAAATGTTCATTGTAAGAGTACACACAGTGCAGGTCTACAACACCAGTCCTGACTGCTGTTTACTACAGATGTTTGGCTTCAGAAACATTAGCAAGTAAAACAATAAACTCCACTGTGGCTCTGGATAATATGTAAATGATCAATATTTCTAATTGCAGAGAGGAATGATTGCCATGATTATGTTGACTCTCTAATGAGTCCACCTGTTGGCATCATGCAGAAAACAATTTTCCACTTGAAGAAACATAGCGTATGTAAACTCTCATAAAATGTAAAACCAGTGGAAGGTCTGCCGTGCTCTGGCAGCTGCAGCCTAAAATTATGCAGCATCCGGCGAGAACTTGAATACCAATCTGACAAAACAGTGCCTGTCCTCCAAAGAAACAGGATGCTTTTTTTATTCACAAAAAGAAAAGTTACACAGTTAAAGCATCCATATCTATTACAAATTTATTGAAATTTGAAGCTCAAACTGAGACATCCAAACTAAAATAACTGATATTGCATTTATTAGATATGTTTGGTGTTCTGTTGGGAATAAAAAAACCTGTGAAGTTTGATACTCGGTTCATAAAGTCTGTGGAGCATCAATTCCAGGAAAACAAAATATACAGTATTATGCTCCTACTGTAAGCCCACTGCTCACTTCAAAGGCTTGTCCTGAAATTCAGGAGGACAGTTATTGATCCAATCCCTCAATGAATCAGGAATTGATAACTGGACACTTCAGAATGCACTTTTATGTCTTCTCACTTTGAAGCTCTCCCACTCCCCGTCCGTCTTTCTAGGGGGATGTTATTCTACACAAGCGCCTCTTAAATGTTTGAAACCCACACTCCTCCTTGGTTTCACCAGCATTTCGAAGCCTCGTCTCTTCTCTTTTCGTTCTCACGAGGCATTTTGGAAATCCCTGTTCCAAATGTAAATGCAAATTAGTGTTGGGCACGACAAAGGGCACCTTTCTTTCATTTCAGATGAAGCTGAACAGGTTCCAGGGCAGGTCAGGTGTAGTGAAAGGAGAACCCTGGCCTCCTCCCGTCTCCTCCCTTTATTGTCCCGCACTCCCTGCCAAACCATCATTCTCAATATCCCACTGGGGCCTCTCTAACCCTCAACATCTGTCCCACTTTACCACTCTGATGGGAGAGAGCCGGCTTCTATGACGGGCATGCTGCAGCAGAAACTGCTTCCAGACATCTCAAAGTGCTGTCATCTGTAATTTTGTGCATTTACGCGTTCAATTTATTTGTCTGCAATTTACCACAACTAATCACAGGTGTGTTTGCACTATCCCTGTGAGAATATTTATATAGATAAAACACACATGAAACTAATGGCAATGTTGTTTGGAACATTTTTAATTACAAAAGCTGCTTTCAATCTATCGTGTCTTGGACGAGCATTTATTCTGACTGTCAGTGTGAGCTGTTTTTTGTCTTAAAGCCACTGGAAACCCAAATCCACAATAACCTTTGAATTATGTAATTTAGAGTCTTATGTACATAATAGTAAGCATCTAAAAAGTGATAGAAATTAGTTGAAAACAGAATTCTAAAGATTTTTATTGAAGTTTTTGTACTGGGTTTGAATTGGGTGTGCTTATGCGTGGTAATTTATTACAAAAATTGCGCAATTCATTTCAGAAACCAATCATAAAAAATCTACATCAGTCATCCCACTCAGTTGAGGGCAACAAAATCTCCCTGCGTCCACTTAAAGCTGCAGTAACTATCAATATTTAATTAAAGGGTTCCTTTAAAAAAAAGTGTTACTGTATACACCCGCCCCTTTGTATTTAGTGTTTTTTATTTTGTTTTTTAAACTGGACCTGGTCTGAATCAGACAGCCAATCAGGGTTAGCTAGCATGTAACTAGCCAATCACAGAGACTCTGTACAAGCAAGGGTCATCGAGGTTCTATATGTGTTGGTGGTTGTGTTCTTCTTACTAGTTAGACATGACTAATCAAGTAGAACAGATGTGCTGCTTAGTTACAACAGTCGACAACCTTGATGTTCTGCTTCAAGCCCAGCAAAATGCTGTGTGCATCATTTGGTGGGCGGGACTTAGTGGAGTGACACGAGACAGCAGAGAGAGAGGTGGAAGGTTTTGCATTGTTTATGTTCAAATTATCTACCACAGCTTTAATCCGCCTCTTGATCGAACTCAACAACAGGGAACTGAGGCCATTATAATGTCCCAGACTCCTTTGACAAAAATAGTTATTGTACCTCACAGGTAGTGAATGAGTTGCTGTTCTACCGTCTTAATCTGAAGCACGTAACGTTGGTTCAGATCAAACTAATGTGTTAAAACATCAAAGTCACACAATAACACAAACTAAACAACCAAGGCAGCAACAAACCAGCAACTTCTGTGTTCTGCAAGGTGGAATCATGGGAGTTGTTCTCCTCATTAAATGGTTAAACAACCAGTAGTTTAAGACATATCCTGTGTTTTCCCAGAGGCTAAAGCACCTAGCAGCTAGAAGGAAACACATCATTACCTTGAATAAATTATGGATTTCTCTGAGTTTGACCATTTGGATGTAATTACACAACTCAACAAAATATATAACATAAGTCTAGTGTTTTTAGACATTTTAATGCAGAAACATTACATATTATAGCTTTAAAGAGACACTTTATATCATATATGCATTTTTATTACTTCAAAGCAAATTTCCAGAGGCTTTAAAATGGTGAATCTTTTCACAGATAGAGGTCAGTTTAAACAGCCTTTGCACAGTTGAGTAAATCAACCATAAAGAGATGTAAAGGGAAACACCCAACCCGTGGTAGACGTGCAACACTGTGGTGCCATGTAAAAGATCATAAACTCATGTACGTCAAAAACAGGATGCTATATATTTTGTGAAGGATGTTTGGGGCAGCTAGAACATTATAATTGCATGCCAGTTTTCCCTTTGGGAGAAAATACCTTTCCCCATATGTGGCAGTGATAAAGTATAGGTTTCTCCTGTCTGGCAAGAAAGGTATATCTGCCCTCTAACTAGACAAGGGGGAGCAGAGACACGAAGATATATAAAGACTGCTGGAGACAGACAGGAAAAGAGAAAGTGAGGGGAGAAAGAGAGAGAATCCAAGCCGCTGTCTGTACAGTTAGTGGGTCTGGGGTGATTGCATGAGGGACAGGAGGGAGCTCCATTTACATTGTAGCCGCAGAATAAAAAGCAGCTTTGGTTTGTCAGTTTTCTGACTAGCGTCATGAACCGGGAGATGCCCATGGCTGCTCGTTCTACCTCAACGCAGTTCAATACCTGCCATCCCTACCCTTCGACTAGTCAAAGAGAGGAATACACACACCCAAACGCACACACGGGGTCCCTCTGGTGTGTTTGTGTTTCTGTTTGTGAGCATTTGTTCCGAATCAGGCACCTGGCATCTTTTGGGAGAGCAGGCTTCACCAATGAGGCCCCCTGGACTGTCATATGTCTGGATGCAGACCAATACCCATCACGGCAAACTGATCAAAAGCAAAAGGAAAAGTACAACCCTTGAACTTCACAGTCCAATATGCATCCCTGTTGCTTATTATATTCACACACAGACAAACACACACAGGAGCTCCCAGCATGCGAGCATATGAATATCTCTCCACTGATTAAATATTCCAGAAAGCAATTTTTTCTCTTGTTTTCAGTTAGAATTGAAATTCACTGCAGGTTAAATTGGACCCTCTCTCTCCAGACTGCTGTAATACCCCATAGTAGGTATAATCAAAGTAATTACAACAACACACAGGTGTTCCACGCTGCACGCCACTGAACACAGCACACGTCAGTAACAGTGGATGGAGTAAACATCTCTGGAAAAAAAAAAACAGAAACAAATTCAAATCAAGTGTCATTACGGCTACTTTATCGACAGACAGTAAGTGCACAAACAAATGGCATTTTTTGTCATCTGCTGCTGCTTAACATGGACATTTTATGCTCCGTCTGTTCACGTTGCTTTGCTTCCACTTTTCAATTATGATAATCTAAATCTGGTAGAGTGAATTATAGAGGAGAGACATGATTTTTTTAAACTCTACAGCAGAGAAAAAAGAGAGGGAGTTACAGTATCAGCAATGCCGATAAGCTCTCTCACATGGAAATCCCTCAACTATTGCATTTATAACTAAGATGTTTTTTCCTGTACAACGTCCAAAACACCTGAGCACTTAGACTGGGTTGCACCAACAAAGATTAATTGAATCAAAGATTAGCATAGCTCTGGTGCACAAGCAGAAACTAATCTTTGTTTAGTAAAGCTAAGTTTACACATATCAACCAAAATCAAACAGAGTTTAACAAGCATGGAGATGCTTGTTTATGCAAATTAAAATAAAATAAAAAGTTCACAAAAGATTCAGTTGTTTGCTAAGCAAGCGATAAATTGTTCACTAGCTAATTAAAAATTTAGAACATTACATTGTTTGCTAGGCTAGCAAGCTAAGAAGTTAACAAAACGTCAGCTAGCTTAAAAGTCAATAAAACATTACATTGTTTGATAGCTAGTTAAAAAGTTAGCCTAGTTAGCCTAATCGTGATGGCTCGGCAGAGAAGCTCTAATTTCTCCTCCTTGGAGAAAAACTTGTTCGCCAAAATAATGGAGCAATATGGCCAAATAATAGATTTAAAAATGGACAACAGTACAGTAAGGAAAAAAGCAAATGGCATGGTTTGTCCTTTAACTTTCCTTGATGAATCAGATTATTTTGCTATCCTAAAAAGGCACCTATTTTAAATACTATACCTCCCCAAGTGTACTGTTGAAGTTAATACTGAATCACAGTTTAAATTGGACTTGAAAAGGTTTAGTGCAACAGAACTCAGTTTAATCTAGGTTTAGAAAACTACACTGTAAAACTACTTTAAAAACTACACAAATAAGAGGTTTAATTTTTTTTTCTTGATTTTAAGCTAGATTTAAAATTTGGTGCAACATAATAAGTTAAACCATGATTAAATCAGGTTTAAAAATTCTTCCTTGTTGGTGCAACCCAGCCTTATGTATGTCTTTTGCTTTTTGATACTTTATTTAGTTCAGATCAGAGCGGAGACGTGAAGAGGCATACAATCACATTAAAAGCTCCCCATCTGCATCCTCCAAATCTCATCTCAGTGAGAAGGAAAATGGGAGGGAAAAAAAGCAAGGGGAGAGAAGGTAAAGGAGGGGGGGTCAAAGAAAAGAGAGTGAGGGAGAGAAGGTGCAATTACCAAGAGCGTAGTCTGAGGGATCAACTTCACTTCAAAGAGGCCGGGCCCCGCGTCCCATGCTCCACACAGCCCCAAGTACCAGTGTTGTGAGAGTAGGTAAACATGAGCAGATCACAAGACTGTTAATAGCAGCCAGATCTGAAGAGGTCTCCACCTTGTGCCTTCCTGCCTGCCTCTTAGATTCTCAGACAAGCCCTTGCCTGGAAGGAACAGACTCACCCTGCACACTCAGCTACTTAATGTGTATGTGAGTGTGTGTGTGTGTGTGTGTGTGTGTGTGTGTGTGTGTGTGTGTGTGTGTGAGCTCATGAGCATTATCCCAACAGCTTTTTTTTTCATAGTAATTGAACAGCATAAGCACACAACTCCATGCTGGAACCTTTTAAACCCTCGCAGCATGCAAAACCAACAGCTGCCATGCAAACTCCCAATGCGCTATAGGATATTTCTCCATCAAAAGGCTAATACTGCAAAATGTATAATTTTTTTTTTCTTAGCAGTAGTTTCAGATGCAGCAGTCACCAAGAACATCTATCTGTGTGAGCGCTGTCGCTGAATTATTACAGTGTTCACTTTGAGACTTATTGCCAAGAATTATCTTGTTCCAGTATGCAGCCGACTCAGTGAGTGGGTTTTCATTCATCTTTTTTGACAACAAAAAAGATGCTGCGGTGTCTGAGCCCTCCCTCCCTGAAACTCGCTGTACCAATCCGGGGCGTCTACTGTATGTGAAGTGCATTTAACGCCCACTAATCTGTCATCACTGGATAAATACGATAAGGATAGCAGCGATTCCCCAGAAGGTATCACAGGCCTGACGGCTAAACAGGATTAAACGCTCGGCTTTATGCAATGCAAAGAGTGAACAGCAATATTTTTTAAGGATAGGACAGTGATGACCCCCACTAAGGAAATACAGTGTACACCAGTCCTATTCAACTGGCGGTCTGTGGGCCAAATCTGGCCTACTGACGATGCCAATAAGGCCCTTTGATTATTTATAAATATAAGTAAACAATATACAATGAGGGGGTCATTATTGCAGAATAACCCTCAGTATGATGGCCTTGAATCAGCCTGAGGGAGTTTATTTCACATTATTAAATGGCTTTGTAAAATACTTGATTCTGATTGGTCGATCATCATCATTCTAAGCTCTGTTATTTCTGTATAGTAGACTGGTATTATGTATAACAGACCGTTGCTATCAAGAACAGACCATCGCTATGGATACAATTTTGATCATAGATGCTGGAGGAGCAATAAAATATTTTTTTTAAATTAATATTTTGTATCATATTATTGAGTTTTACCTTGTAATAAGCAGGATAATGTGAGAGTATATCGTTGGCTGCATCTGAAATTCCACACTAAAATGTGACTTACTATGCTAAAACAGAATTTATACAACAGTTAGTTCCGACCGAGTAATTTGATTGGACAAGAGACGTTCCATGGGTGCTGATATAGAGCAACAACACACTGGGACTGTTTACAGACAGTACTATCACTCCGCCGCTCTAATAACCGTTAATGACGTTAAGTTACTTAGTTTAATTTTGAGACAAACTAGCGCAGAGATGGACCTGTTTCCAGTGACATCTTAACTATGAGTCTGATTCAGAGGAGGAAAAAGAGGAGGAAAGACACACATCAACCAACAG
>JAJHUR010139662.1:0-45251 GCA_027495735.1 Lutjanus campechanus
TCCCTCACAGTTGACTCATCCCAGAACCTTCTGGACTTTGGATGAAACCCTGTTGTCTCCGTCGCCCTCTCAGTACGTGATCTTTCACAGCTTTTACAGGATTATCGCCCCAAGTTAACAGGGTCTTAAACAGCTGACTGGCACCAGGAATCGTGCTAGGAATTAGCCACCTGCTACACAGACAAGCTCACAGCAGCAGAGTGAGAACTCTGCACACAGGAAGCATCCTCCTGGGGGCAAATATGGCGTCAAACAAGGTTGAGGTCGCTCGCCACCTCGCACACATCGCTCAGCAGGAAGCGTGGCTTCCTTGAGTCGTGGCTGTGAGGGCAGAGGTCGGGGAGCGGGACCAGCAGATCGTGTTACTGCACCCAGATGTGGCAGAGGACGGCCGTGGCTCCAGTCTGGAGGTGCCCCAAATGTGGCGTGACTGCCTGCCTGTGCAGTTCTACAGAAACAGGAACGTCTATTTTGAGAAATGCCATTCCTCCGTGATACAGGAGGGTATTGATCTCTTTTTTTAAAGCCTCTATTCTTTCAAGACTTTGCTGAGCGTGCTTTCTATTTTTAAGTTTCATATTTAGACACTTCCCTAAGTTGAAACATCAGTGTAACACTCTTCCTGTGAGCTGCAAAGCTGCTTCACAAGAACAGTTTACGTTAAGTGTGAAACGTTCCTCAGGGACACCACAGAAGAAGAAGGAAAGGGGTGTATGGATCATGTGTAGCATGGCTCTGTTTTGGAGCGTGTTTATATTCCTGGTAAAATATTTCCAGTGGCTCTGTGTGTGCTGTGCTTCCTCACTCGCCTGTCTGCCCTGTCAAGAGTGATGAGCTTGGGAATGAGAAACAGGTGTGTGTGAAATGTGCGCGGATCACTCCTTTATCTCTCTTCCCCCCCTCTCTCCCGACCTCTCTGAGCCGGTCATGCTGAGCTGTGTTTTATGACAAAGGGGATGAAGGGAGGAGGGTGAGCAGAGAAAACACAGAAGGAGAAAGGATGATTCCTGAGAACGAGCAACACATAGCCGCAAAATGTGCCATTTATTCCGAGCTGTCAGTCTCGTATTGAGGACAACAGCATGCTGACGTCATGGTGTTACTTAATCAACAACTGCCCACAGCTGATAAACTAATAACTTTCCCTCTGAGAGGCAGCAATAAGTAGAGGACAAGACATAAAAACATCACAAAAATTGGTTAAAATAAGTTGTGAATTAATCTATAACTGCATCACATGTGACTTAAACAACATCAAAGAGTATTAAATACCTAAAACTGCTCAGATTATCTGTGACATGTGGTAATTGTTAAGCTATTAAAGCCTGAAGTCTGCTAAGATAATGTGTGAAGTGCACTGTTAACATTAATTAATCAGTAACAGGAGAACAATAGCCTGATGATTAAAACACAATCAACCAAACAGTCAAACAATCAAACACTGGCTTGACATTGATTGACAAGTTGTAGGCTGCAACCAATGAAGAAAACTACTTTCAAACTACTCAGTGGACACAACAACTAATTAATTTTGTACTTAATTCTAAAACAAAAGAAAATTAACATTACAAATGAAGTAATCTGCCAATTTGATGAGATGATTCTCAGCCTTGTGTGGTTTTTCCAAGTATTTGTTTAAAACACTGGTTTACAAACACCCATGCCAGCTGTATTTTGTGTTTGGTGCCAATTTCGCTAAACTAATATCTGATGAATATGGTAATCCTGCTAAATGTTAACATGTTAGCATTGTGATTGGGAGCACATTGATGTTAGCAGTAGCTGCATCCTCACTAAGCTACTAGAATGGCTGTAGACTCTTTCTGTTCATCTTTTCAGTGCAAGTAACCCTGTTGGTCGACTTACAGGCACACTTTATCAAGAGTTGTTCTGAGTTAATAAGATGTTAATAAATGTATGTTGCTCCAGTGTTTGCTAATAAGTGGTACCGGCAGGAGCAGACGCAGACCCCTGCCCCTCAGACGGCAGGGGTGAAAAAACATAAAAAGGGCACCAGCTGCATGCAGGGGGGCACCAGTGCGCCGAAAGTTGTGATGCATTAATGGTGAAACAAATTTAACCCCTGCTTTATATTGAATTATTTTGTTTTATTATTTGACTTAAACTACAACAACTACTACATGTCCGTAATAAAAACACACAGGGAACAATTAACTATTTAACCATTTTAGAGGCCAGTGGAGGCCAGGTAATTGTAGGACAGCCTGTGTAACTACATGGAGTTTTCATGACTGGAAGGGCATGCTAGAGCAGAGGTTCTCAAGTAGGGGTCCAGGGACCCCAAGGGGTCTGGTACACTCCGCCAGGGGTCCATTCATTTAAATTCTCATGATAGAAAAATTTGTTTTTTTTTAAACAAAGGTTTCAACTTTCAACAAATAAAAATGTATGTTTTAAATCAAGGAGTTCATAGGTTATGTTCTAATCTAATATTCTATAACCCATAATAAATAGGAATAATTTCAACCTGCTTCCTGCCAGTCACTCACACATCATCCATTAACAATGGAAACTGGCTCTTTCTATACAGGCAACATGGTGCAAACATTTTAATACCTTTTCATTATCTTTATGCTACATAGGTGGTCTTTCATATAACTAAGTAGGAAAGAAAATAGCCTACCAGGGTCTCCGGTATATAAATTTTGTTTTTTATGATCTACAATATATTAATGAGTTTCTTATAATAAGCCAATACTCTACAAGTAGTCCAACCTTTTATTAGTAGGCCACTCTATGCTATAGGTGATGACACTTTATTTTATTAAACTTATTCTACTACTACTACTACTACTACTACTACTACTACTACTACTGATATTATAATAATGTTTACAAAACCAAACAACTTATTATGATGTTATATTTGACACTGTAATCATCCTCCCCCCTATCCACAACCCCCCCACCACCACCACCCGACTCAGCACCCTGCAGGCTACACAGGAGTCAGTTTACACAGCCGGCTCATACCTGCCCACCCCCCTCCCCCTCCTCTGTGGGGAGGTCGGGAGGGACTCCCTGTTTATCACTGCTGCCATGCAGCGGTCCGTCAGTGTGCCAGCAGTCCGCGCAGAGCGCAGAGCGCAGCGCCACGCTGAAGCTGAAGCAGAGCGTCTGTCACAGAGAAACAGGAGCTCCACACCTTTACAGGATTTCAAAGAGAAAAAGCGGATAAACTGAGCGAACAAGGTGAGCAAAGAACTGACTTAATGGCTCCATTATAAGCAGATACGTGGATCGAGATTGGGTTTATTTTGTGAAGTTTAGCGGCACCGATGAGGGTGGATTCGGGTATGAATTGATTCATCTGACCAGTGATCCTGCGTGATTATTTTGGACTTTTCCTTCAAGTCTGTTTTAACACGTGGCAGCTCTATTTTACATCTTTACATGAGTGAAAAATTGGCATGGATTGATCGGGTATTAACTGAATCTTATGTGAATGGTGCAGCTGGAATGATTTTTTTTTTTGTAAAAAACCAATAACCTGGTGACTGAAAAATGGTGCTGGTGCTGTTTATGTGGCACAAACTGGCGATTTCACCAAATTTAAAGGTACATTTGGTTAAAATCACCGTATTACTGTTATGAAATACAAGTTTAAACCTAAGTTGGATAAATATCTACCTCAAGCAATAGTACACGTGTCTGCCCTATTAAAATTTACTACAGTTTTACTTCAGTTTGTCTTCTTGCCTGAGATCTTTATGGTGTGTTTATAGCCGATGCCCTATAAGGCAAATTCTCCTTGGCAGCATGTCTGTGATGGATGTCAGGCTGTTTGTCTCTTTAAACAACACACCAGGTTTATGGATCGACCTGAAACTGTTTTATTATTGTATTTTTGAGGAGTTGACAAGTGCAGCAATTCATCATCTGCCATGTAAACTGTATGTGGACCCACATGTGTGGTTTAACTCAACCTTGAAGTCCAGTCAGTAATAGCTGCATGTTATAGAGAGGCTGACTGACCACTGTGCTCTGATTAAAGCAGAGACAGTTGACCCGGGGCAGCAGCAGCAGGTTTAAACCATCTTAACTCGGCTCTACACTAAATATTTACATCTGGATGGAATCAGGGGAGCGGCTGAAATGAGGCTCTGGCTTCCAAACATCTAATCAAGGAAGAAAAGTTAAACTAAATTAAGCATTTTCCTACCAATCAGTTCATTTATGACAAATACATGTCTCGTTTTGTAGACTGCTGTGCACATAAAAATGCAAAGGCAGGGCAAAGGTGCACACATTCTGTACTCAAGTAAAAGTAAAGGAAAAAAATGATTCAACTGATTCAACTTCTTTACTCAAGTGAAAGTGAAAATGTACAGGCTGTGAAATGTACTCAGCTAACTGAACCTCACATTTTCTCCACAGTCAAGTCTCATTCTCTGTCTGTTTCATCTTTTTTACGCTGTTTTTGTCTTTTGCGTCATTTTTGTAACATGTAACACTTTTACATTGTTTTGGTCTTGTTGCGTCTTTTGTGTTGTTTTCGTCTTGTTATATCTTACACATCATTTTAGTCTTTTTAAGTCTTTTACATCACTTTTTGTCTTTTTGTGTCTTTTACGTCATTTTGGTCTTGTTACATCTTTTTCAGTATTTTCATCTTATTATGTCTTTTACATTGTTTTCGACTTGTTACGTCTGTGATATACACTGATGGATACACCAGGGAGTCACCTTTTCTATGTGAAAGTACAGATATTTGCCTTAAAATGTAAGGAGTAAAAGTACAAAGTTGTCAGAAGAATAAATATTTTTAAGTTTTGATACCTGAAAATGCTACTTGAGTAGTTAAACAAAGTATTTGTACTTAGTTAGTCCCCCTCTCTTTAAAAACGTGCATATACTCATCATAAAGCCTAAGACAGTGTTACCTGAGAACTTACAAAAGAACAAAAGTAAGTTGGGGGTCATTATTCAACACGCCCACTCCAAACCTGAAAAGACTGTAAAGAGTGTCTCCTCCGAGGAGACAATCACGTGCCCTCGGGGTCAACTCCACCTTGACCCACCACCTCCGCCCCTCCCCTGACTCTCTGCTGATATGTTTAAGGCTCATGCATCCTGAGTTGGTGTGATCAGCGTGGGGTCAGGAGCATAAACAATTTAGGAGCCAGACTAAACAGACCACACATGTCCTGTAAACACGCTCACCCTGAGATTCATAGGTGAGCACGTGCTGGTTTGGCCTGCGTGCAGCAGCAGCAGGAGGAGGAGGTTTAATTCATGCTTTTTGTTGCAGATCGTGAGCTGGCAGTGATGAAGGCTTATTGTTAACTTTCCAGAGGGAGAGGTGGTCCTTCAGTTCTCTGCATGAGACACTGAAGTGGTTTAAAAAAAAAAACTGAATGACAGAACAGTCTCATTATATACTGTTGTGCATTTAGTAGCTTGGATTTTCATTTTCTGAGCACTTTAAAGGCCCAATGTGTGATGATTTAGTGACATAAATAGGATATAATATTCATAGGTATGTTTTCATTAGTGTATAATCACCTGAAAATAAGAACTGTTGTATTTTCGTAACCTTAAAATGAGACGTTGATATATATATGTCTTCCATGTTTCTCCCCCAACACTGTCCTGCCTTGTGCCACCAAACTGTGCTGTGATTGGCTACTCTTTCTGTGCTGTGATTGGCTGTGAGTGCAAATGTAGATATTGGCAGTTGGGAGAAGTTTAAAAGAACAGGAGGTTGGTGGATGAATGGAAACACACCCAGGTGTCTGGGGTTTGTGTCCTGTGAAGCTAAATGTCACTGTCAACTTATTTTAAACTTAGTTAACTTGTTTAATTGTTAAAAATGATTTTCTGTTTTTAGTCACAGTTTGGTTAGATTTAGGCAAGAAAACTACTCGGGTTAGAAAGGCTTTCTGGCAATCACAAGTATGTGTAGTAGAGGCAACACGTGGTAGCAAATTACAGCACAGTACAGCGAAATTCAGTGAAACTGTTTTGAGAAGAAAAATATTGCAATGTTATGCGATCTGTCTGTCTTGGAGGGGGAGGGTGAGTTGACGTGGTTGCAATCTGCAAGCTCACCACTAGCTGCTACTAAAGCCTATGCACTGGTCCTTAAAGTGCTCATCCATGTTGGCTTAAAATATGACCTAATATAAGATAATCTAATTGCTTTCATCATAGTTTGTGTGTCATCCCCTTCCAGGCACTCGTTAAAGTGAAGGCAGACGACACCTGACGTATCATGGATTCTTACTAAGTAAATTCAGGCTCCTCCCGACCGTTCCCTGATTCCACTTTTGTTTTCTTTGAAAGTTTAAGCCCACAAATCGGACCTGGCTTGCATCCCTGCCTGAAAGCTACAATGAGTCATAGATCATAAACACCTCCAGACAACATCAATCCCTCACATTGCACACGTCTAAACGCAGGATACAAACATCTCTGCGACTGAATGCCTACCTGCAAAATTACAGTGTGTACAGCAGTCGTAAACAGTCCACCCTTTTTTCTTCCCCTGATTTATGTGGCATTGCGCTAATTTTCCAGCTGTAATACGGCTGCAACTGTGTTTGATGCTGATCCCAGCGGAGCAGACGAGAATGCTTCCTCCCCGTTGTAGAGCAGAGAGCCCAGGGGCGGCGAGCGCAGAGCTGCTCCCTACAGTCTCCGTCTGGGGTGTTGACAGGAGGCCTGACATCATTAACATGACTAAATGAAATGTAATTTAGGTCTTTGCCTTTCTGCTTGGCTCACAGCACCAACAGTGAAAATGATGACGATGGTGTTGGTGGTGCAACACTTCAGAGAGCCTGCAGAATCATGTTGACTTTTTGACTTTTGAGAAACTTATTCATAAATATCCACGTACCCACCACAGTGTGCACTCTTAGAAATAAGGGTGGTTCTAAGAGGGTTCCTCCTGAAGGGCTGAGAGCTGAGGGCTGGGCTAAGATCCCCTTTCAGAAGAAAGGGTTTGGCAAGGGTTCTTTGAAAGATGAAGGGACTAAGACCAAAGAACCCTTGAAGAAATCTTTTGTCAAGGGTTCTTTGTACCATAAAAATGGTTCTCAGTAGAACGCCCTGAGTGGGTTCTAGATAAAACCCTTGGAATATAAAAATGTTCCCAGTAGAACCCTCTGGGTGTGTTCTAGATAAAATGCTTAGAGTACAAAAGAGTAGAACCCTTGGTATATCGAAGGGTTCTCCTAAGAACCCCCTGAATTTGTTCTAGACAAAACCCTTGGAATATAAACAGGTTTCCAGTAGAACCCCCTGGTTTCTTGTGAGCAACCTTAGAAGGTAGAAAAAGGGTAAAGAATAGAACCGGCAGAGAAGTTTCTGGGTAGAACCATAGCAACACTGGGTCTCTGTAGGACCTCTCATAGAGTGTTCTGGGTGAAACCTTTATGTTGGGTTCTAGGTAGAACTTTATGAAAGGGTTCCAGGCGGAAGGCTCTACCAGAATCCAAACAGGGTTCTCCTATGGAGACAACCTAAAGAACCCCTTATGAGTCTTTTGTTTCTAAGATTGTATCCGTCCAAACAGAAGCCACCGTATCCGTGGTCTGATCTCGCTCAGGTCAAACAGCTGAAAATATTATGGGATATAATAGTACACCAGGTTTTCTCTTCTGGCTCTTTTTGTTTTTACTTGACACCATTTTTTTTAAGCTCTACAAGTGTATAATCTGATTGGTTTGAGCCACATCAGTGCTGACTGCGGAGAACAGGCGGAAACCGCAGGATATTTCATGGTTTTAGTTCACAATGGGCCGCTCATGTGTTTCTTATCACTTAAAGTTCAGCCGTACCACAGCCTCATTCAGGGCATGGTTTTGCTTTCCTGCAGAGCGCGGTCTTGAAAACATCACACTTTAAGAGGGTTGTCAAACATTTGTACTGTTTAATCCTCGTTTTGTTGCATGGTTGCATGTAAAGACCCCCAAGTTATGGCGGGAAGCTCGAGTTTCTAATTAGAGGGGAAAATGTACCCTGCTAATGACATCATCTCCCCCCTGGCGCTGTGTGTGTGTGTGTGTGTGTTGAACAGCAGCTGGTTTTAGACATTTGACGTTCACAACAGTGTGTGAGACTTCAAACACTCACACACTCACAAACCGTCAGGCTTATAATTTAGCTTTATTGCTCCTTGTCGCCTCGTTTGGGCCATTGTGCCCACCGGTCTCTCGGAACTTCCTCGCCGAGCGTTTTCAGGAAGAACTGCTTGAAAAAGAGGAAGAACTCATCAAAAAAGTCACAGCAGCTCAGTTACATCCAGCAACAAAACAACATATTCAGGCAGGCACCTTGTGATGAAATAATACCCACCCTTGCAAAGGACTGTGGGGTGAAATGAGAAGTCAACCCTACCATCTGTGTACCAGGCCTGTATTTCTTCTGCTGTGTAAACACCAGAGTGTAGAATCATGTTCATTGGAGTGATAATTTCATGAGCACAGACATATTTTTCAAAATGGATGAGCCTACGTGTTTACACTCTTAGAACTACAGGTGCTAACTACAACCATGAAGAGCCCTTTGGCTTGTCCCCATAGGAAAACTGTTTTTGGTTCCAAATTTTGAACTGTTCTGATCAGTAAAAAAAATATCAGGTCTTTCCTTAGGAACCAAAGTGAGTGTGTCATATTCTTCAGGTTGTTGTGCATTGTGCAGTGCCGCCTAATTGTTGATGACATCCTTGTTGGCTCCACTCCACACAAGGATCTTGAATGGAACCAGTTCAAGAACCAGAGCTTTTTTTGGTAGAAAATGACCCAGAACCTTTCCACCTTCTAAGGGTGCTAACAAGAACCCACCCAGGGGCTTCTACTGAGAATGTTTTAATATTCAAAGGGTTTTATCTAGAACCCACCAGTGACCCTAAGCTCTGGTTCTTGAACTGGTTCTGTTCAAAATCCTGGGAACTTTGGTGCTATCTAGTGAAACATCCCGCATTTCCACCAGTTTTGAGGGGAACCATTGTAATCAAGGATGTCATCAACAGAGGGCGTTACACAGTTCACAGCAACCAGTAGAATATGACATGACCACCTTGGTTCACAAGGAGAACCTGCTGTTTTTCAGTTCCAGTTGGGAACCAACTTTTCGGGCCCCAAACCAGTTTCTTTTTGGTGGAAATGCTCAGAATGGTTCAAAATTAGGTGCTTGAAACCGGAATGGGAGCTGGTTCCATGTTCGTGGAAAGGGCCCTCACAGGGGGTACTACCAAGAACAATTTTTATATTCCGTGGGTTTTATCTAGAACCTACCCAGGCGGTACTACCAAGAACAATTTTATATCATGGTATGAAAAACCTTCAACAAACCAGTGATGAAAAAGTGCTACAAAGATTTAAACTACCCTTGAAGAACTCGTTCTTACAAAAAGGGTTCCTCGAATGAAAAGAGTTTTTAACAGAATGAAAGAAAGAATAAAGGTTCTTCAGAAGCAAATAGCTCTGGATAGAACCTCAGGCCTTCAAGAAGAACCTTTTTGGAACCCTTATTTTTAAGAGTGTAGCTTTTTGGAGCGAAACCTTTACTTGTTGGCTTATCTCTTAAAGATTTATGATGCTGCACTCTTGAGAAATGTCTTTGAGTGTGTTTCAACTTGCTAGCAGAAATCAAAATTTGCACCAAATGTTCAAGTCTGGAACCACGACTGATGTGATCATTAGCATAATCACTCTCACGATTCTCTGAGGCCTGAAGTCAGTTTCAACTCTTACATCACTCTCATCTCTATGGGTTCATAACTCAATCCATAATTCATCGTGGGCAACGAAATCATGAGACATGATCTGACAGATCTCCATCTCCTGACAGTCCCCCGTGTGTGGGTGACAGCTGTGAGAGCAGCCCTTCTCTTCGCTGCTCTCACATCCCCGTAATTGTTCACAGTCTGACCGGGCGCCTCTGTAGCTCTGCCACATCCCATCACACTCAACCGTGCCGCGGTGTGTCCACTCAACCATGAGGAAGACGACACAGGCCTGGACATTCCCTCCAACACGGGAGGGGACCATCCATGTAGCTTCAACAAACTCTTCCGGGCTCCTCCAGATGTTTTCTGATTCTGACAGGAGCGAGGGATGAGGAGGAGGAGAAGAGGGACAAATGGAGGGGTCTCTTTCTGTGGCACTCGGGGGGCTGTTTGCGGGGAAGCAGGTCGGTCGATCGGTAATGAGAGAGGACAGCTGGCAGGTTCAGAGGAGGTTAACAGCTAAGCGTAGATGGCAGCGAGGAAAAACAGAAGAGCTCAGTCGAGGGTCTTTGTGTGAGAGATTTTTAGTGATTCTTTTCTTGTAGTCTGAAGGTTTTTGGAGACGTTATGCTTGTTTGAGGTTCTGTTTTGGGAAGACTGCAAAAGATTAAGGCCATGAAAACCTATTTTTATTTTGAGTGATGGCTTGTTTATTTTACATGAGAGTTTTCTGTTTCTGACTTTGCGTTTATCAGTGAAGTGAACAGGGCTCACTTGGAAAAAGTCACATATTTCTATTTCTGCACCTATCAGGATTTAGCAGCCCAAATGTTTGGGTAGGAGCACTTCCTGGACTCAGATTGAGCTTGTTTTAGGTGCCTTTTGGATAGAGACAACTGTGTATGCAAAAATCCTCCAAAACTCCCTTTTTAAAACATTCAAATGCCTTTAACGTCAGGGCATGGTCAATGCCATCAGAGTTTGTTTGTTTTAAGGTCCAACATGACCATACTGTGACTTATGCGTACTCAGAATTTAGCAACATTGGAATCAAAGTGTGATGACAGTTGCAGAGTCGTTTGCTTGTGTTTTCAGGCAACCTCACCTAAACCTTCCTAGTGAAGCAGATTAGCTACGGTTTTTGACTGTTAAACTGTTCAGAAATAATAATAACTGAGGGTGTTATTTCCCCAAGCTTATCCATTTGAGTGTTGTTATTAGGGGCTTTAATAATTTAATGCTATATTGCAAAAAAAATCCCCCTTTAAAGTAGTAAATTGGTTTGTAATTAGATATTGTGCCAAAGGATTGGAAACAGGATTGGATGATGCATACTTCATTTAAAGCTGCAGGGATGGTGTATTTAAGTAAGCAAACCTTTTTGGATTAATGCATAAAAAAGCTCTGTGGCAATCAAAAGTTTATGATGCTTATTGGTTTTAATCACTTGTTAGCAACCTCCTTTTTTATTGGTGCAAAAACAAAACAATGTAATAGTGACTTGACAGATACAACAATGATTGAGACAAGGACAAAATACAGAAGGACAAACAAATACAAAAACAAAAGCAGAAAAAAAAAGAATAAATAAAAGAATCAGGTGTAAAACTTTGCAAGGCACCTATAAATGGTGATATAATTGTAATAGTGATTTTGACATTATGTAATTAATTCTTTTTTATGTTGTAGATCAAAAGGAGAAAATCTCTTCCGCTTGTGTTAACAACAGACCTGATTTCAGGCATCTAACCAAAATCCTATTAAAAAAAAAACCCACATTGACTATAGGACAAGTGAACCGGTAGTGCTAATCGGCTAACTCATTTCCGCTTTTTAGGACATTCCTGCAGCACTCTATTGGGTACAATGAACCAGGTTAAATAGTGTTCAGCTGTGCAGATAGCAAATCAATGCTGGCACATTTAAAGTGGTAGTAACACAGTAGGGGAGGGGCTGGGTGGGGTTTGTCACTACAGTCACAGACGACCCAGTGTTTGGGGACACAGCACAGCTGGAGCGGCTTTAAGCCCCAACCAACCCCAAACAGCCCCGTCACACAAATGCTTGCAAGTTGGTGTTAACCTTTTACTGCTAACATCAGCAACATGTGTTTAGAATAATTCTGCAAATGTTGTGTGAACATCCTTTTGTCCTTCTGGCTGGTGTGTGACTCTGTGAAAAGAGGGTGGGGTTACACAGATGTTACAGTAATTTTCTTTCTTTTTGGTCTTTTTGGGAGTTCTGTCATGATGTAGTAGATGTAGTTATTTTTCTGCTCACAGGTGACTCCTAGTTTCCAAGTATTGAGTATCACCTTAAAAAAAAATCTAAATCAGTTTAACCGCACACTATATTTAGAATATTTTCACTGCTTTACTCTGCTGTCAGAGAGACAGACAGTTTGGTTGGTTTGGAGAGAGATATTTGGCTTGAATAACAACAGTTTACCATCAGAAAAGGCCGTCTGATGGCAACTTAAAGTTGTGAAAATATTCTAAATCTAGCGTACACTCAAACTGATATTGATTTTTCAAAGTGGACATTTTTTAGGCGGCTAAAATAAATTTTGTTGCTGATCCTGTCCGTAGCAGTTCATCACTCAGCTTCTGTGCTGGTACTCCTGTCTTTACTCTGTGTATGTCTTATCCATCACTATAAAGTGGATTTTTATTGCTATGGCTTTTAGGATGTTTCTGTCAGCTCAAATGCAGGTACACAGGTAGATGATTTAACAGCACCACTAACCATGTTTTGACATTTTAGTTGCTCTTTGCAAGTCTAACAGCCACCGTCCACTAAAGTATCACTTTGTTGAAGCAGACATATGCCTGGCAGAGTGAAAAATGTGCCGACTTGGTGAAATAAAACATCTGGCAGCTCGCCAGACTGTGCTGTCTTTCAGAGCATTCTCACCAGCTGAGAGCTTAATGAGGGTTCACAGTGTGGGAACAGGCCTTCATAATTTAAGACTCTGGGAGATTGAGGGATGTGCCCAGATTTGTGCCTATGCATTGTACTGTATAAACAGCCCGAGGACAGGCTTTTTTTGGGGAGATCTGTGTTACCCGGAGTTGCAAAATGCATTCCCAGTCCAGGGCTGTGCTGCACACACACACATGCACACACACACAGTAGGTCACTGCGGTTTGTACTGCTGGTCACATAAGCCAGGCTGGCATGTGGAGGGAGCAGCAGCGGTGGTCATAATTTACAAAACAATGCTATCCAAAGCCTGGATGTCTACTCGATGTAGCCCAGATCTGGGTACATGATGGTATACAAATGCCTCTCTCTCCTGCAAACACCCTCTGCTACTCTTTTACTGTCTTCTAGAAATTTTAGATTTAATTTGACCGGTCAGTTCATCAATTTAAAGGTTCAGTGTGTAAGATTTAGGTTGATTTATTGGCAAAATATGTCAGGAATGGAAGGGTTAGTATTAGGGATAGGTGGGTATAATATTCACAAGTAGGCTTGTGTTTTCATTAGTCTGTAATCACGTGAAAATAAGAATCGTGTTTTTGTTACCTTGAAATTAGTCTTTTATATCTACAGAGGGCAGTCCTTCTTCCACAGAGGCCACCATGTTTCTACAGTAGCCCAAAATGGACTAAACTTTTTTCCAGTTTTGTGGCCACTGTGGTTGCTCCTATACAAATGTGGAAGGGGAGGGTGATGTGAGCCGTATTCAGCTGGTTGGATGCTACAACCTCACAGATTGGAACAACTCAAGGAATAGTGTAGGTAGTTTTTGGCTTATAGGTCATGTGACATGCAGAGTTTTTAGTATATATACACCAATTTCAAAAGAAACAGCTATAAATCTAAGGAGAAAATTTCCTGACCATCAATTACTTACTGTGTCCAACCAACAGTAGCCAACAGAGGACTAACAAATATTCACATTTGAGAAGTCAGAATTTTTTAATTTTTTGTGCTTCATCTTAAAACATTATGTCAGCGATTGCTAGAATTTCTGTTATTATTTCTGTCAGTTTAGTCAGCTCTATCAAAACATTATTTTTGCCTCATTTTTATGGGTGGATAGTAAGGTAAACTCTAAGAGACAATAATGTGCATTCAGTGAGGGCACCTGAATGGCAGAAACTTCTTTGGCGTATTTACTGAGTGAGGGGCTTTCTGCTGCTATTCAGACAAATTTTTTATTGTTTAGAGGATCCATAGCCACAGACGAGTCCAGTCGTAGAGAGATCTCCAAATTTTAGATCTTATTAGGGCATGTTGCTCAATATTATTATGACAGTATTTTCATTAATTAATTAATCAGTTTTCCTTCATTAATAATTATTTACAGAAAGCCCATAAAACACTAATCAACTAATCAAGCACATAATACATTTTCTGTACAGTTTTTACGTGAGGATCCAGGTATACGTCATCTCTTTGACCATGAGTTCACCCGTCAGTAGTTCACTCATCGACAGTGAGGCATCGCACCTGGACTTAACATTCCTGCTCTGGGAGGCAGGTTCAGGTGTCTCTGTGTTACACTGTGGATTATTAGGTTTCCTCGCACATTGCACCTGGAGTAGAGATCATTTTATTTGAATCTTTGAGCTTCTTTATTATCTAAATTCTCATGATCTAAAATTTAATTTAAGGAGCATTTTCAATTCAAAATTGTGGGCAGAATTAGGCGGTTTGAGTCCAAACTTTCATGGGCAAGTCATGGGTACAGTCAAGGCTCAAAAAGTAAATAGTGACTCATAAAACTTTATAGGTCAGAGCTGTTTAATTATCAACTAACAACACTCTTCCTGGACTCTTAGCTGAGAAGAAGAAGGAAAGGAACTTGCCGGTTCTGTTGATAAAAGCAAGAATAAATGTGAACATGTTATCTCAGCAGACATTATCTGTGTTAGCACTGGGTGTTACAGTGTTGATAAAGGCCTGACTTACAGTATAATGGCTGGTAAGGGTTGACTGTATCACACTTTAAAGCAGCCACTGAAATCACATGGTGATAACTGTTTTAATTATTACCTCAACGTAGTGGAATATAGCCAACTAACAATTTTTTTTTTTTTTTTTTACTATTGATTAAGTTTATGTAGTACTATAAAATGTAATATAAAAACATATGGCCTAAGATTTAACCTTTACTTAGTTTCAATATCTATTAAATGTGCATTAGCCAATTTTGAGTGTCTGAAACAGAATTTCCATTTGCCAGCTTACAGGCCAATTGGCTGATAAGCTAATTAGCTTGTCAGCTAATGTACTAGCTAATTAGCTGTTATCTATGAAAAGAATTTTTAAAAATAATTTTGATTATTGTAAATAGAATCTACTGTTTGCCTTTTTAGACTTACAAGTTTTCACTGTTTTTTTAAAGTTAGGTTAAACTAGCCTGACTTCTTAATTTAATTAGCTGTGACATTTAAATATTTATGCGTTTTGTAGAGTCATGTGTTTTCACTTTTTTTTAAAAACTTAGTTTAAACAGTGAGTCAAAAGAGTTTTCACTAATGAAAAAAGAACAGCTCATAGGCAAGTAAGCTTATTAGTTGTGCCAATTGTCATGACTTACTTGGCTCACTAGCTAATTAGCTAATTAGCTGAAAAGCTTTCTGATTATTGTGAGTAAAATTTGCTATCTGCCTTTTTGTAGACTGAAGTGTTTTCACTTTTTTGTTCCAACAGCTATACAAAAGAGTTTTTGGCTAATTTTACATACCAGCTAATATGCTTATAAGCTTTTTAGCTGATTATTAACCAGCTTGGCCAATGGTCCTGACTTTTGTAGCTATGAGCTAATCAACTGTTACATTTAAAGGTTTTCGAAAGTGCTTTCTGCTGTTTGTAGATTTAGGCTGTTTTCACTTAAAAAGAAAACAAAAACTAAACATAGTTTCAACGCTTAGCCAAAAAGAGTTTTGGCTAATTTTATGAAACAGCTAATAGGCTGATGAGTTAGCTCATTATTAACCATCTCAGCCACTTGTCTTGACTTGCTAGGTTTATTAGCTAATTAGATGAGACATTTAAAAGTTCTTGTTTTTTGTGAGTTGAACACACTTGCTGTCTTTTGCAGACTTCAGTGTTTTCATCTTTATTGACACACACTTGCACAGCATGTTCCTGAGCGGCACATATCTTATCACTGTCAACTCAAAGTCTGCACAGCCTTCACCTCTTTGGTCTGTGACTCCACAGCTCAGCTGTCTCTGCGATCATTTGCTTTGAATGACAAAGGAGCTGCAGCAGTGAGTTAAGAGCCCATCTTGTCCATTTTACGGTTTGGGAGGAGGTCTATTCAGGTCGGGGGTCCCTTAAGTCGTCCCAGGTGGCCTACTGCTGCTCCACATGAATGTGGAGAAAGCCCCTAGGTAGCCTCTAACCGTAGATCAAGCAGCTAATGGCGCTCAAGGCCTCACAATGGTGATAGGATTTACAATTGGCTGCCAGGCTTTGTCTTGTAGGGGACAGTAGCCTATGTGTCCTCCATCTCTTACATTTTATTGTCACCATGTTGTTAGTTGTCCCTTTCCCCTCCCTGACTAATGAGGCAGCGCAACCAGGTCAAGACGTATCTGCGGACCTGGAGGAGAACCATTGTTGTGGTCCATTAATAATGCAAAGAAAGGCCGGTATGTCTTTTTGTTTGGATAATAGAAGACGACACCTCTTTTTCTTTGCCCTGCCCCATAACAGACTTCTTGAGGTCTGGGGTGTTGGTTAATGACCGAACTGGACAGAGTCATGAATCGTGGCTCATTAGTGGCCATGCAGACGCTTTATATTCACACTGTAGAGAAGGGATGTGCACAGATGTTGCACCGTGACATAAAGGCATCTTTGAATGAGCTTTGGTTAACGTTTGAACACTGAGACATTTCAGTCCATTAGTGATGATTGTTGGTGTCATCCTTAAGAGTCGTGCCAGGTGTTAGCATAAAGAAAATGAGAAATGTGAAAGGAGAGAAAGAGAGGACGGACATTAGAGGTGGCCAGTTGGTTCCCTGTCAGCAGCAGATGCCTCTCATCTGTCCCAAGATTAATTTGACAGGTAAGCGTGCTGAATTCATTCCCCAAGAGCTTCAAAGGTGGTCCTTGTGAATTTATTAACCTCTTATCTTGTGTTTACATCACGGAATACATAATTCACAGTCGAACTTCCTTTAACCTTTTGATCCTAAGCCAGCTGGTTTTCCTTTGGATACGCCCAGATGAAACGATTCTTCTGGGGGCTCTCGTGAAGCAAACAAACACTTCCTGGAGTTTTTGGTGTTTAGTTTTCACATCAGAAAGCAGAACTGCAGAACTTTTTTCACTGTCAAATATGAAGATGTGACAGGATGATCAATAGCAAAACTTAAATGTGACCTGCGTCTTTTTCTCAATGGGTCAAATGCAAGTAGCCTAAACAGTGCTGTTGATTAAAAGGATACTGAAGTATACAGTTGCTTCCCGTGACAGGTCTCTGTCAAGGCCGTACGAGCATCTCGATGTAGCATGACACAAAACATCTGGTTCCTCTTTAGCTGCATGGGGGCGCCTAGTTAAGCCTCCCCTGCAGGCCGGGCCATCCGCTTCACAGAGAGGACACGGGGGAGGGAGGGAAGGAAGGGAGAGGGCGGACAGACAGACAGACAGAGGAGTTTTATTAAAGAACAGGGAGATGGAAGGCGTAAAAGAGGGGTCACACACTGGACTGAATTACTTTTGTAATCACTTAAAATAGTGTCTTTGTATCTACATCCACATGGACTACATCTGCTAATGGTAACTTTCCAGTTGGTTATGTTGTGCCTTGTACACTTCCTGTACTAATGCACATTAGATCGACATCTGTATTGGCTGCATGGAAAAGTCTGTGGACAAGTCCCTGTGGTCACAGGACATGGTGGGTACAGGGATGTTCACACAATGCCTCTGATGATGACGTTTTTGTCACATGGACCCCAGTGGACCCTCACGCACTCGCAGACGCAGAAATCATAATATGAGCTTCACTCCCAATGCATTTTTTTGGGGTTTCCCTCTAGCATCCTACTTTAATTTGCTGTCAAAGTCACGTGGCTTTGTAAATAGCGAGAAAGTCCATTTTTGGAGGAGCTGGGGCGGATGGAGGGGACACACAACTTTCGCTACATATATTACATTAGGTATATGAACATGAATATATTTTTTAACTGAAAGCATATTTTTCAAAATCTATCCCGAACAGGGATGGCTGTAGTTTCACACAACTATTTCCATCACTGGTCACAAGAAATGCAATGATTTCAGCTGAAAAAATAATATTTCTTGCACAGAATTTCTTTTTCTGTCTCTGTCCCATTTTGTTAAACACTTTGTGACCCCTCAGATTTACCTAGAAACCCCAAGGGGGATCCTGACCTACTGTTCCTTATGAAAATATAGGTTACTACTTAAATAACAGTGTCAATATCTGGAAAAATCAGCACTCAGATACAGGGAGTATACAGCAAATAGAGCAGGAGAGACATGGAGGGTAGATACACAGGAAGAGAGAGGGAGGGAAATGAGAGGGTAGGGAGACCCTGTGGCACATAGAGGAGAGGAAGAAAAGATGAAGAGTGGGAAGGAGTGCAGGGGAATGAAGGTTAGGTAGCATTAGGAAGCAGAGGGTTGGGAGGGGGGGTCAGTATAGTGATGAGAAAGAAGTAAAGGGTTTAGAGGTTAATGACAACCTACAGCGAGCGACGAAGGAGGTAGTGTAACACGAGAAAGATTCGTCTCACGCTTTCCACAGGCCTGGAGATCACAGGAGAAGGTGCAGGGTACTAATTTGGCTCATTATGGACCTAATTGTGGCTATTGTTCTCCTGCAAATCCCAGATGAGTCACTGGTTCACCCTGTGTGTGTGTGTGTATGTGTGTGTTCAAACATAACCTTTTCATCATGCAAATGTCTTCTCCCTGCCAGCTTCCTCTATTTTAGCATTTTAATAATTTATGTTCAGAAGAATTTTTAACACACTTATATCAGCTGTTGTCTATATTTAGCACCATTTCCCACTAAGACATTGTGTCCCAAACATCCATCAGTAAGCACTGTGACTCAGATTTAGTCATATGATGTCTGAGATAGCACCTGGAGCAAGAGATAACCTCTGAAAGTGGCTGGTTTCCTTCAAGCTCGGGATGTCAGATTCAATGAATGCATGCTACCATGAAGAGTAGAACCAAGGAAACACATCAGAAGTAGGACAAATGCGGATACTGTCCATATTGTTGTGAATTTCAAGGTTATGATTGTTGGGTCAGTAGGGATTAAGTGATATTCTTCATATAATTTTGCATACTGTACCCCCACCCCCTGCAACGGAAAGCCACCATCAGGATTAATGACCTTGTTTAGGCTCCTGTGGCGATAATCCCCTTTAATGCTTCAATGGCATTACCATTTTGAACTCAGATGGGGAACAGATTGTTCCGGAAGAAAGGTGTCCTCATAAATACCCAACCACACCGTAACCCCGATTCCCACTTCCTCCTCGTTTTCCACCCATTTTTCTTGTTTCATGCCCACTTCAAACCCTTTCTTCCCCTCCCACACCTGTTGCGAGACATTTTTCCCGCAACCCTACCAAAACAGCAGATGACTTTCCCAAACTCTGACAGCCTGGACATCTGGAAAAAACAACTAGCCGGCTGATCCTCAGTAAATTTATAGCAGCACGCTATTTGACAGCCCAGAGCTTCTCTGTTAGGAAGTGCGGAGACTAAACGAGGTAGAGAGTTATGTGAGTGTGATGTGTCACCTTCTGATGTGTTAATAGTAGTTTAGTATTTAGTAGCAGCAGTAAACAACTGAACTCAGTACAAAAAGTACATGCATACATGCATAGCTGAGATGGTGAGGCTTCAGCTTTAGCCATATTTTCAGATAATTCCAGTAGTTTGGAAATCTATCCAAACATATATAGTGTATATAGGCAGAGTTACATTTCATAGAGGAGTGAACTATTAGTCTTTGTTGGTGGAGGCCTATGCTTTTCAAGTGTTCTTCTAGTTTATTTTGTTATGGAGTCTGAAGTCTAAAACAAGAGAAAGAAATCTTCTTCTTCTTCTTCTTCTTCTTCTTCTTCTTCTTCTTCTTCTTCTTCTTCTTCTTCTTCTTCTCATGCGTAGAAAATTCCATAATTATGACAAATCAAACTAGGACTCACACAAATGGCAGAATATTCATAGTTTTGAGAAAGTAAGTCTTAAAATGTGAATATGAGACTAGAGCACAAAACACACACAGTCATATGGTTTGTGGCTCATGACCTTTGTTGCGTGTCAGTCTGTCAGGCTGTTATTTACTATCTTACAAATGAAAAGTGCTTTATAAATATCAGATGGAAAACCTTGGCCTAAGTGCTTGCTTGCGTTTGCTGCTATCAGTGGTGTCACATTTCTTGTCTTGCAACACGGATCCTTTTTCCTGCCAAAGGAGGTTGTTCATTGTTTTAGCTCATGTGAAGGAAAAGTTAAAATAGCATTTGATAACGCTGGAGGCAGGCCGGTGGGAACAATAAGCACAACAATATAACACCCTCCTGCTGTCTAGCACAGCACAAGGAGCATTTATCTCTCCAGATGGACTCTTAATACATTTTGAAGGGAGGTGAATGAAAAACAGGCTCCACCTGCGCCTCAAGATGTGTTCTTTGTCTGTGCAGTGTGAGCATGTTGAACTCACGGCTTCTTCTTGTGGACATGAAAAAGGTGCAGAATAAGAGAAAGGCTTTATCATCTGCAGCCCGGCGAGGCATATGGCCCCCTTTCATTTACAGGAAACCTCTTATTGCCTCGTGCTGACACACACACATGCTTATAGGCTCAGGCGCAAAACTAGAACAGATACATAAATATAACCATGACTGCGTGTACATACACACATACATGCACACGTACATAGACACAGGATAACAGCACTGGGATGTTTTCATGCTATAAATACTCCCCGGGTAGAGCCTTTCCCATTATAGACACGTGATGCCTCCTCCCCCCACGCCCCCTCCCAAATCCTCACATAGTATGTAAACTGAAAAGATATGGAACATTTCTTCACTGAACACATCATAAACACGAACTGTGGCACCATTTCACAGACTCATGCCTTATGTTTGCTTTTAAAGGTCATTTAACTTTTTTTTAGTGGCTTGTTAATTTGAAGAACAAGCTGTTTAACTGTGACTATGAAAGAGTTACTACTTCAGAAGTGTATTGCTTTAACCAAGCAGCACTTTAGGGTGTTAAAAGTGGAACAACTTCACTCTAGGTTTCGGTAGAGATGTTTGTTTAAAACTTTAAAATGGTCAGCTACACTGGTCTGTCAACAAAATGTAATTTTTCTGACAGATTTCTGCCCCTTGGGTTACTTTTCCTGGTATGTCAATGTAATGACTGTGACAGACAGAAGAATTGGTGCAAAGACTGTTTGCTTGTAGCAGTGCTGCATTAGTAGCTACATAACAGAGCTGGGGGACTTGAGTCACAGGACTTGACCTGAGTCAGAAAATTTGAGGACTTGAGACTTACTTGATTAACACTGATAAGAGGTTTAACTTGACTTTGACTTGGTATTCATGACTTGAGAGGATTTGACCTTTTTTTCTATTGAATATTTACATTTTTCTAGATATTGAGAGGTGAGAGTTACATTTTGTTTTTGAAACACAATTGGATGATTTCTAGTTCACTGCAACCTACTCAGATGCAGCAGACCAGCAGATGCCAGTGCACATGGCAGCTATCATGGAGGGGGCTACAGTCCAAAAATAATAAAATATGGATTCAAGGATTAAGTTGTCAATTGTGATAGAAAGAGGAGAACAGTGGTATGCAACATCTGCATTTAAAAAAATGGTGACACAAGCTGACTCGTCTTTTCTTTCTTTGCGCATTAAAAATGACATTGTTGCATCCATTTATTGTTCATCCAAGACTTACAGGATGTTATAATCATGTCTTGAAAACAGACATCTGTCATTTTAAAACATAAATTACTGGGGATGCATGATATGGTAAAAAAAAAAATCCTATTCAGATAAATTTGACAGATATAGTAATATGATTTGTGATTAATGGGAAATGGCATAACAAGATTTGTAGGTCAGAACATCTCTGCAATGTAATGCTGTTTTGTCACAGCTTTTTACTTTATCAAAAAATTGCATCGTCTCCTTCTTCTTCTTCTTCTTCTTCTTCTTCTTCTTCTTCTTCTTCTACTTCTATGATTTGGGTATTGCACTTGGCCATATTGCAGTTTCTGTAATATTTCAATTAATTTTGCAGCCCTATAAATTACTGACAGAAGATAAAGAAATGCTTCTATAGGAAACATTACACACACATGCGGATGTTAATTCATATATGTGATATCTGTGTTCACATTCATGAAATTTCCTATACCATGTTCAGTGACAAAGGTGAAAAATTGGTTTGTCTTTCTGCCTCTTGCTGTTTAAGCAGCATGTTAATATAACCTCTGGTTCAACCCTTACCCTTATTTTCTATTGACTTACACTGGAGTATCAGCTACTGGTCTAAAAGTAGTATTCTTACTGTATTTAATATGCAAGGCAGAGGGTCATTAAATGCTTACATGTGTCAGCTCTACATTGCTGCCTGCTACAGACATGTAACTCCCTCCAGCTTTAAATAAGCACACTCTGAGCTGAGCTTTAGGGACCACAGTCCTTCCTGCCATCTGGTCCTCTGATGCTTGCTCTGGAGAATAACACTTCCAGCTAAAACCACTTCTTCTTTTTCTGTGTCTCCCAGGGCTCCACGCAGGTGAGGTGAGGACAAGGACGAGATCTGCATCTGCCCCATCTGTCCATCAATGAACCAAGTGCCTCGGTGCCGGCCACCCTCAGGTCACCTCAACCACGACGGGTGCCAAACAATAAAAGTCTTGACCCAGCGTCCCTCAAACAGGCTGCACAAAGCAAATATTTGAGGCCATTATATCTAATTTCTCCAGGCAGCCGTCACTGCAAAGATCAACAGTGCAGGGTGTTGTTGGGAGACAGAAAGAAAGAGAAGAAAAAGTGGGGGAGGAAAGAGTAACCCTTTCAAAGTGCACCCTGCCTGCTATTTCTGCTGCGCTGTGGGCAGGGAGCGTCTCATTTGGGAGTGCTCTTGGCTGACAAAAAAAGGACTTCCCTGTGCCCTGCCTGCCTATCCAAATGCCTGCGTAAATACTGGATAGAGATATCAATTTGTCTGGGCTCTAACATCGCCCAACAAAGAGACTCTAAGCTATCTATAGACAGCATTACAACAAGCTTGGACTTTGTGGTCTCCTGAATTGCTACCTATCTATTACCCCTCAAGGAGGACTCAAGAGCTGTGAGAACAGGAATGAGAGCAGCCGCAGTTTTCTTCAAATACTCTCATTAGGTTTGAAATCTTCACCGGGCCAACAGCTGATCTCTGGGGGGCACCAGAAGCTGTCAGTGGTTTGGGGGCTGCAGTTTTGATGTCTTTCCCAGCTCAGTGAATCAACATGAAGCCCCTAACGCCAATTGGATCCCCCTCTCCTCTGAGGCTTCTTAACAAGGGTCCAGACTACCTGCGCAGGCAGATAGACGGAGGAGGACACGGCCGCGCAATCAGTGCTGTGGAGAGGCTTGAGGCGGACAAAGCCAAATATGTCAAGAGCCAGCAGGTGATCAATACCAAACAGGAGCCTGTTCTGGTGCCCTGCGCTACCCCACCACCACCACCCCGGCGAGCTGTCTCCATCCCTGGTAGCCTGACGCCTCGTCTTCCTCCACGCCGTTCATCCAACACTCCCTTCTCCACACTCTCTGGCTCCTTCACCTCCAGAGATGAAAATGAAAACGATGACTCCAGGAAGGAGAACAGACGGACCTCTGTTGACGTTGAGGCGCATAACAGGAGCAATGTGAGCAATGTAATGCCTCCTAACCCAAGAACTCCTGGAAGCAGCAGCTTGGTAGCTCCACACAGTGCCCCTGTGCTCAGAAGAAGCACGGGCAAACGCATGCTGAGGCCGGACTCCCTCGTCATCTACAGGCAGAAGAAAGAGTGCAAGAGCCCGAGTGGTGCAGCGGTGGGAGAGAACAACAACATGGAGGTGAAAGGCTATAGTTTTGTCCGCCGCCTCTTCCAGGGCTCCATGAGGGAGAAGACTAGTGGAGGTGAAGGTAGAATACAGAAGATGGTGATCGGTGAGGAGAAAGCGCCATCACGTGATGGAGACTCCCGCATGTCTTGGACCAATGACAAAGACACTACGGATGGTGGACCAGGGAGCAGGAGGTCGAGTAAAACCGACCAAGAGCGCAGCCCAGGGTCCATCCCCAGCCCGGGGTTTAGCTGTGCGCTTGAACAGACTAAGAATGGATTAACAAATGGTACCAGTGAAGGACTTAATAATGGTATCACCAATGGCAACCACTCAACTAACCACGATGATGAGAACGACCCATGGAAGCGGGCGTCACCCCCAGTAACCAGGCGGCACTCTGGAGAGCTGCGGCGCTCCAAATCAGACTTACGTCTGCGCTGCTCAGTAGCATTATCAGAGCAAGAGCATTTCTTTGACTTCTGTGGGCTGGACATGGACATGATAGAGCGCCTGGGTCGAGAGAACTTCCTCTCTGGTGCCAGCTCCATAGACACGCTCTCATTGGCCCTCCGCAGTGTAGGCGGGGACGGCTGTGGCGGCTCAGAGCCCAGCGAGTTCTCCCGGCACTCAGGAGACGGACTGTTTCAGGAGGAGCTGGCTGAGCAGCTTCCCACCGGTGTGTCGATCATTGAGAGGAACGCTCGTGTCATCAAGTGGCTTTACGGGTGTAAGAACGCGGCTCGAGAGGGACCCAAAGAGTCTACTGTTTAATACAGGGACAAGGAACCATGTGTCTGAGAGTGCAGAGAGTCTGAAGCGTAGACATATAATATGTAGACGTTGTATTGGCCTGTTGTTGCAATACGTCAGTGTTGCAGCCATATTGGTGGTCATTTCAATTAGTCATGTTATATTCAAGGATCTATGATCTCCATGGAGTAGGAAAAAGTTTTTTTTTTAAACTTACTCCACATTAGGGCTGCAACTAATTATTATTTTCATCATAGATTAATCTGTTGATTATCTTCACAATTAACTGATGTATGATCCACAGGCCAATGTAGCGATTGTGTATACATGTCTATGGTTTGAGGATGTTCTTTCTAACAAAACAAAATTTCACTGGTTTCAGTTTCATTGTTATGCAGACAAAGGGAACTAATCAGTGGAGTCACCTGATGTAGCATTTGGTTCTGCAGACTTTTACCCTTTGTGCAGAAATTTGCTGCTGAAATGCACCTCAAACCAAAAGTCAGAGCATTTAATCATCAACTGAATTTAGCTTGAATTTCAACAACAACAGTCAGCATGGACTGTAATTAGCTAGCAGCATTGCCACAATGCATCATAGAAGGAAAAATAGGACTCGGTTCTATTTTTGAGCTGTGAGCAGTAATGCAGGTCAAAGTGGCTGAGTTTCACTGAGAAAAGCTGCAAGCAAAATATGATTTTTCTTCTAAATTTCAAATGAGCGTCATTGTCAGTCGACTTAGGGGTTTGTTTCAGCTGCTAATTTCTGCACGCAGGGTTAGCTTTCCATGGCACATGATCACCTTTAGTCCCTTGCTCTCCCCGACTCCAAAGAGACTGTTTCTTCAAATGAGTGGACAATAACTGCTACTACTCCTGTTAAAATGATTTATTGTATTTATAGATCCTATGGAAGTATTGTGTGGGTATAGACAGATCTCACTGGTGAATGCAACTATTTCTCCCAGCAAAATGTTCTAGTATCTGAGTGTTTGTGCGTGTGTGTGTGTGGCTGTGTTCAGAGCGGACACTGCTGTCTGCTCCATTTGTAGCTTCTTTTCAGTTCAGAGGCGATCTGAAATGAACCCCTCACGAGGCACATAAGTGTTTGTTCGTCATGACAAAGCGGTCACAGTTTAGCGTCCTTGACACCAACACACTCCCTTAATGACTAAATTAAAATGGAAAACCACTAAGCTATGTTTTTTTTCTAAACTGGAAAACCGTTGTGTGAGTGTGAAGTGAACCATGAGTACCTCATTCGGATCTGTCCCAGTTTAGTTTGTGTGTTGCTTTTTTTTTTTTACTCCTTAAACGCAGGCGTTGGAACAAACATACGAGGCACCCCTGTGGGGTTGTTAATGCACTGAACTGGACAGAGAGAGAGGAAATGACAGATAGAGATATAGCTTTTACTCTTAACAGAGATTCATCTCATATAAACACTGAGCTACATTCAAAGGAGCACCTGCATCATGAAGACAAGGAGCCATGCCTGGCCAGCCATTTTCATCATTTTCATCTCATTTTACAAACCCTAAAGAGGGTAATTTCTCACACAGTATACACTGTCCAATAATCACGTGTGACACAGTTATTGATCACCACTGCTAATGCTTAATGGGTGTTCACTGCTCACAGCTGTGAGAGCTGCAGAGATGATGATCACAGGAAAGGATTCCTGTGAGAGCAAAACTGGACTTGTGCAAGCAAGTACGGACTATAACACAATGAGAATTAAAAGAAATTTCTAGAAAACTATGCACATTTGGCCGCACTTTATTTTACAATACATTAATAAGACATAACAAGTCATAATTTGTATCAAATTAGACAAAAACTAGAAATAATATGTTCTTCAGTAGGCAGTATTAGACCCTTTATTAGACCCTTATTAGACTTAATTAGTGGGTAATTAGGGAAACATTACAACGTTGTATTAATTCCCACTGTTAGACCCTTAATCGACTATATTAGAGGGTGATTTGGGACACATTACAACACAACAGGTCTGTAAACTGAAGTAAAATTAACATATCTGCTACTTCTCCATTTAAAAACAATATGTGAAGCAAATCTACCAAGTAAAAGCCAAAATTACATCGATGCATGCATCATTCATGGCTACTCCGCAGGTGTATGGAAACAGGAGTGACTCAAGTAGCAGATATGTGATTTCACTTTAGTTTATAGTTCATTTAGGTTATAATGCATCCTTAACTGCTCTCTAGTAAAGTCTAATACTGTCTAATAAACAATATATTATTATTATATCTAATTTGATAGATACTGCTTGTTAAGTTTTATTAGTGGACTGTAAAATAAAGAGCAACCCCAAATTTCATTAAAAAATATATTCACCTTCAAAAGTGAAGGAGCTCAAGTTGTCAAACCCTTGCTGCAAAACGTTTTAGGATGTCACTTTCACCATCTGGCAGTTTACAGATGTTCAACCTTCCCAGCTGGCTCATCAAAACAAGCAGGGGAGGCCGAAGCTGCCCTCCTTTCTCTGATAACCAGAGATCCTACCTCACTTCATCCATCCTGCAGTGATTCTCACTTTATCTCCATGAAAGGTCATTTCCATCACTTGGCCTGGATGATGCCACTGAAATATGAACTGGAGGTCTTGCGGAGGTATGTAGGGGTTAGACTGAGAGGCATTCTGGACTAAACCCAGGGGCACGATATATTTGTACATGTGATAAATTAACACAGTTACTTGCAGCTTTGATATGTTTTTTTTTCTGTATTTATCATCAGCATGGCACACTCCTGAAATTCCTTCAACTGGACTTTTTTTTGTTTTATATCTCCCCGTTAAAAACCATTTGGTTGCATGTTTACAAAGTGGCTCCATAAAATTCTGAATCTCTTTTTTATTTGATATATATGAGAGATTTAGTTTTTATTCCAAAGACATTTGTGTATGATGTACACAGCAAATAAACACAAAGAAAGAAATATCTGTGTGATTGTCATCTCTTGGTTGTGTCTGTTTTACTTTATTTTGGGGTGATTTTACAAAATTCACTGTATTATAGAATACACTAATTGTCTTTAGATATAAAAAACATACAGTACATCACCAGTTCTTGAGAACTGGAACATATCATGTCTACGCATTAAAAAAATGGTTCCTGAAAGATATTCGTCAAGATAAAATTATGTCATCTATGAAATGTTTTGGTTTGTTTTAATTTCTAAATTTGCCCTGAAAACACCCTCGTCCCAAACAAGAATTCACAACTTCAAACAATTAAAAAATGTGTTAAAATCCTTCAAAATCTAAAACATAAAGTATAAAAATTGGCTATTATAATCATCTTTGTTTTAAAATAGTTTTTTAAAATGAAATTGTTGGCCCTTTTAAGTTGTGTCCCAGATTTCCATCAACTCTGTCAGATTTGTACAAAATCATAATTTAATCAGGCATATAATACATACATGTATCTCAAATACGGTTGTAGGATCTTGTTTTGTGTGTATATGGGTCTATATATAATTATTTTAGATGTCAGGCATTGTATGCATTCAATGCAAAATCTATTTCTATTTTGGCAGAGGACAGGGCAACTATTGTTGTGGTAACTACATTTAAAGGATTTGAAGTGAGTTAAAAGTAAATTTAAAATTGAGTGACATTGGGTCATGTGGCTTCCAGGCAAATTTAACACAGTGTCACAGCAGTTCATCCAAAAAGTAACTTTCACACCTGAAAATAATTTTTTTGTTGAAAACTTCTGCCACTGTGAAATGATCCTGCTCATTCTCCACAGGCAGACAGAGAACCCCAGTGGGCACGTGCAGAGTCAGTGTCATCACTCTTGCTTGTTTCTGATTGGAGGAATTAAGTGCATAACAATTTCCTGCTGTTACAATTGCACCTGGTCTCCCCTACTTAGAAACTCTTGTAGCATTCTCTATTCAAAGTAATCCAAGAAATATTTAAGAGAAAATTAATATTACATTAAATTAGAAAACAGTGCAGACAATATTAAAACATACAATAAAAGCTGTGACTTGTTGCGTCTCTAATCTTCTTAAAGGGTGATGGTTGACTGAGTCAGTGTTGTGACGCTGTTTCGTCCTTGACTCTTTGTTGCCTTCCTCCACCACATCACGTCTCATTTTTCACATTATCTCAAGTGGCTACGCGCTAATCCTTTTAGCATTCCCTGCATAGTATGCTCTTGAGTGAGTCGCAACAGGTTGTGTTTGTAGACAAGGAGGTCTCTGTGTGGCCTGATGCTATGTCTACACCATCCAAGAGCAGACTGTCTGCAGACTCCTCCTGACACTCTTTGTCTTTTCTCTCCTTTTTAGACGTGACTCAGCTTTTGTTTCCACATGCACCAGCTCACAAATATTTAAATCTTTGGGGGGAAAAAGGTTGAACTATTTTTATTTTAAGCTGACAAGTCTTCCCTAAGGTGGATGTTAGAACTTGAATCTTGAAGTGAAAATATCAGGTGACACTTTTTTGGAAATGTCAGTAAATTTACTAACTGAATTTCTTATAAAGACATGTTCAACATCTTGGGAAAAATGCTTAGTCACTAACTTGTGGGAGGTTAGATGAGAAAATCAATACCACTCTCCAGCAGACGATTAGCTTAGCTTAGCATAAAGACTGGAAGCAGGGGAAAGAGCTACCCAACCAGCCCAGCCAGTGTTCACCATGAAACAATTGTGGCACGCAACACCACATAAAACCACAACGTTTGACATATTCAGATTTCTGTTTGTGTGCACATTAAACAAAGCAGCTATAATTTATTACTTGATGAGCGTTGGAGGTGCTGAAATGCAGATTTTTGTACTTTGGGGATTGCCAGACTAACTGTTTCCCTGCTTCCAGTGTTACCAAGCTAAGCTGTTACTGGCACTTGTTCCATGCTTGAAGAATGAATATATTAAGGAGGACTGGATAGGTCTGCAGCATTGGAGGTGGGCCTCTGTTCATTCCTGTGCAAGCTGCTCAGTGATGCCTGAAGCTGACTTCTGTGTCGAACTTCCCACGTTTATGCTGGCTGGTTAACTTCTGGTTTAGCCCTCCGCTAACTTGAATGGGGATAAAATTATTTGATTGTGCAGCTCTTCTAGACTTTCCAAATGTTACTGGACCAAATTGATCAAATTCTGTTTCAGAACTAATTAATTTTGTGGGGGTGGTGACGCTCACAAAATGTATCATATTACAGCAGCTTCTTTCACAATGTGAGCTTATGGGAAAAGTCTTTTTGGGCCACTGTGCATCATGTGACGCTGTCATTAGCCTTCACGGTTTGGCCAAATGTCAAATTCACTTCAAAGCCCGGTGCGCTTACTGGCTTTACTTCAAGGCTTTCTAGCTCAGAGTTAGAAGACAAGATCAATACTACCTTACAGTTTACAGCAACAGCCAGCAGATGGTTAGCTTAGCATAGCACAAAGACTGGAAATAGCTTGCTTGGCTCTGTATGAAGGTAACAAAACCCACCTACTGGCACTGCTAAAGCTAACTAATTAACTTATTATGTCTAGTTTGTTTAATCCATCCATAAAACAAAGTGAAAAATGTCAATTTTCTGCTGCTGCCATGTTGGTTCTGGGCTAGAAATTATGGGGCATTACTTCCTAAAATAGCTGACTGTCATTGTTATACGTTGGCTTTTGTACAGATTACCTTAGAGGTGCTGGTAGGCATATTTTGTTTCACTCTTCACTCTTCCTCTTCGTCTTGAAGCTGAAGATAATTGCTCACTTGCCTCCAGCTACACTTGTACAAGAGTATGAGATATGAGAGTTGTATCAATCTTTGTATCTGTCAGAAAGAGAACGTAGTTTATGTCAAACTGCTCCTTTAGGACATCCAAATGAGCTTTGTTTATTCCTAACAGGGCTTACAGATGTGGATTACAACATGTCTCCACATCCCAATAAAATGGCCATGTCTGCCGTCCGACTACAAGTAACTCTATTATTCACTGTCCAATGGAGCAGCTCCAGGGTTTGTCTGAAGATGACTTCATCAGCTGCTCAGCATGTCGAGAGACCTAGAATTCACAAGGGAAAAAATATGTGATTTCTATTTAACTGATAATGAGGAGGAACTCTCCAGTGGTGTGAGGACATTTAAGGATACAAACTTCTGACACATTCCCTGGGCTCTGTTATGCAGACACTGAACAAAATTTTGCTAGCTGTTTGCTTCCTCAGATAGCCCTGAAGTCTTCAAGTCTCTAACACATAAACACACACACACACATCCAATTTCTCTATTCCCTACCACATTTCCCTTTCCCTCACTCTGTCTTTCCCAAAGCAGAACAAAACAATAGGCCTCCTGTGTTCCTGTGTCTATGTCAGTTACTCTGACCGGAGGGCCTGCTGTGACATCCTGTTTTGGGTTCATAGGACAAGGTTTAAACATATGGTCATGTTTTGGGTTTGGCCTTTCTTCCTCAGTCTGCCTGGAAATAAACAGACAACAGCTGGCACACTAGAAGACAATTCAGATCTTATTATTACAGAAATTATGGGGTTTGGGTTGGTGTTGAGTTTTTTGGGAGAAAGTCGTACAGTCGGATTGTACCTGTTTACGGCTACATCCACACCACCGCGTTTTCATTTAAAAAGTTTTGCTATATTTTTACCTGGTGTCCACGCTACTCCCTGTGTTTTACATCACCTAAAACAGAAAAAATGGAAACGCTGCTGGCCCGTTTCAGGTTTAGTCGTTACAGGCATAAACAGAGACTTTTGGAGAAGATGACACAGACACCCTTGTGCTCTCATTAACTTATGTGATGGTGAAGTTGTGTACTTAACTTACAGAAAACTTCACAAATAAAAAGTTCATGATGTTGTAAATACGACATTAGGTGGCTGTTCATATGCACTTATCTCATAAACATGGTAAACACAACCCCATTTGAATGCACCATCAGTCATGATGTGTCATTCCCTGATTTGTCACCCTGCATGCTCAGAGACACCGTGTGACGTCAGTCATGGTGAAAATTTTTGTCTGATATAGGTTTTGATGGTGATCCTAGACAACTGATCAGAATGACTTCAAAATTGGTGTGTGCAATCTAGAGATGGTCACACTCAAAAGTCATTAAAAGCTTAAGTTCTTGACAAACGGCGTGGTTGTGGCGTGGCACCGAATTTCAACGTTTCACCGTAAAATGGGAAGCTGTTTTAACTTCAATAATAGGAGTCCCGGCCTGAGAACATCTACAAACCAATTAGGAGTCATAGACACAGCACCACCTACTGGTAACAGGAAGAAGGCCTTGTGCTGCAATGATGGACACCTTGACACATGTGGGGCTTTGTCCTGTTCTGACCAGTTCCTGTTTACACCAGCGCACGCATGCCCAGTGAACAATAATGGTCATGTGCTATGTGTTCCCTCGTCCCCCCTGGACGAGGACTGTTTTCACTTTAAAACACCATTTTAAAACGAGAACGTAGCAGAGTGGATGTAGACTTTAGTGTGCTTTTAAAAAATGCCTGGTAGTTTGGAAAGTGGACGATAAACTGGCAGGGATCCACCTCTCCAGGCTTTGATGCTGCTGATGTGGTTTTTCACTCACATTAAAAACACACCACAGGGGGTCCAAAGACGTCCTGCTTTACACTTTTGCCCACCAGCAAATCCTGTCCAGCACAGTTTCTGACCCAATTATGACTTGATAAAGTGGTTTAGACTGAATAAATCATCTCTTGAAACTTCACAAAACTATTCTTAGACATTTAATAACCCACAAATGTACGAAATCAAACAGTTTATAATCCACTAAAGCAGTTGTGGCTTTACTTTGTTCATTTTGTAAGAGCCTTAAAGGCACTTACAGCCACAAAAGCATAACAGACTTATTTCTAGGGCAACAAATGAAAATCTGATTCTTTTCGCCTGGAGTTTTAAACTCATTGTGGTCTTGAACGATTCTGGCAACTGGCAACAACACGATTTTTTTAGTGTCACATCACACAGGCAGGCAGAACACGATCTTCTTTTGGGATAAAAACCTCCAGTCCAGCTGCTGATAACAACTCGGGGTCAAATACTAACATTTTATGTCCTAGTGGCCTCAAACTGTGATGCATTTGTAGCTGGGATTTTTCCTCTCTGCTCTGAGGAACAATAATGTGTGTCAGGGTTAGCATGGGTTGTGAAGTGTGTCAAATCTGGCCTAGTTCTTCTGCGCCAGCAGCTTCAGCAGACTGTGGATGTCTCCGCTTGAGAGAAGCTCAGTTCATGACTCAGGGACAGAGAGGCTGAACACACACAAAACTAGCACACAGGTCTGTATGATCTGCCAGAACAAGAATAAAACATGTCAGCCAATTAGCAGCTGTTAGGAAGCCATAGTTTCATCCGTGATGTGCCAGATACATCAAAAAGTTACAAGCACGGGGGACTTTGTAAACACAGTGGTGGACTGTGACTGAACATACAGGTGAGGACAAGTGTCCACCTACATACTACTGTTCATTCTGATTCTGATGCACACCAGATTTTTATATAGAGACCCTAAACACTTAAGTATATTCAAATATGTCAATATGCATGCTAAATTTGCTTTATTTTTGAGAACGGTTGATGGACCCTAGTGACCCTCATTGCAATATAAAACAGAAACTGGAGAACTCACACAGAGCTGAAAAATGCTGAAAGTATGTCATGTTATGTGAAAAAAAAGTGTTTTCTCTTTGTTAAGTAAAATTTTCAGCTTCATTCAAAAGTCTTAGCTTGACTAATGTCTATCTGACCCATTGTGCGTCCTGTTGCTAAGTTATTGTTGTGATTGTGATTGTGATTTATCCAGATGCAAAGAGCACCAGGCTTTGAAGCCAATTTAATATGGTCACGTGTCACGTGATGCACTGCGGCCCAAAAATACTTTTTGCATGAGCTTGCATGTAAAAGAGCAGCTGTAAAACAGTGGATATATTTTTTGAGCATCACAACCCCAACAAAACCGTTAATTTCAATATCAAGAATCGATCCAATCAATCTAGTAACATATGGAAAGTCGAGAAGAGCTGCACGATTACATAATTCATCCCCATTCAAGTTAGCGGAGAACTAAACCGAACAATGCGGAAGCTTGCAAGTCGGCGCCATGCACCACTGAGCAGCTTTCACAGGAATGAACAGAGGCCTGCCTCTAATGCTATCCATTTCTTGTTAATACATCCATGGTTAGAACTTGTAGTTAAATTTTGTATTATAAAATTTAGTATTAAAAGAATGAGGCCGACTTTTATTAGAAAAGTTAGACCACAGGGCTGTCAGAACATGCAGTAGAACAGAAAAAAAAAACTTGGACTGTGCTGAGTGTGCTGCTGTGCTGTCTGTCACTCTAACGTGAAACAGGCCTGCACATTGTGTTTGTGACACTAAAGATGAACTGAATTGAAACAGGGTCTACTTACTTTTATCGAAACAGGGAAAACAGCCACCAAAATCACACTTGTGGTTGGTAGTAATAGGAATTAGCAGCGCACTGGTTGCACTTTTAATAGCTGCGACAGTGGATAAGGCTACATGTGTTGTGTTCAAATGAATTTGATTATATTACCTGTTTGTTCAAACACGATTTTTAAAAAAAATGTCAGTCCTGTAGTACAAATTTTTGGTACTTGAGAAGAGTGCAAGTGGAGGACACCTGAACCCCAGAGTTTGATTTGATACAGTTGCAGATTGACACACAACTGAGAGGCTAAAATAAAATCTTTATAACCGATTCCAAGGAATGACTGGAATGATCTGAAACAGCAGCAGTCAATTCAGTTATGTAATGTTGATCCAACAGCTGGCTTACATCTGGGAATGCAACCTACCAGAGAATCAGTCAAAAAGAAACAGTAAGTGTGTTGTACCTGCTGATTATCCTAACACACGATAAAGCAATTTCAAAATCCAGTTTCACTATTTCAGCGACTGCCCCTTTGACTCTGAGTGCCAGGCTGCTCCCTCTGAATGGCTGAAATCTTAAACCAACGTTGGCAGGAGGTGCTGGGGGAATCTGCTTTGGTGTACCCCCACCTCCGTAACAAAAACCATCCCTGAGCTGGAGGTATCCTATAGCTACGTTGGGTCATAAATCAGAGGAGTGGCCCTTTTCATTCCCCTCTCTCATGCGTGACCTCTGCTTCCCGGGGGGGTCAGGGAGATGGGCTGAGCCTCGGGCCTGTGGGAAACCTGACCAGGAGCCGCGGACCCTCTTCAAATAATGATCTGACGTCAGGAGAAACTGCAGCAGAACAACGGCAGGACTGCCGCAGGGGCTCCGGTTCAACCCCGAGTGAAACTTACAGGAAGAGGAGACAAGAGTTTTATGTGTTTTCTTTGTAGCGTTCAGTGAGGTCAGTTGACCCTCATTGTAGAACAAGGCCAGGGATTGACTGCAGCTGGGCTGAACCGAAACTGAATATTAGACAGTTATTGCTCTGTTTTCATTCAGGGAGGGTTACGGCCATTCCTGGTTTAAAGGTTATATTGGTTGAATAGTTTACTTTAAAGGGACAGTTCACCCCGAATATACTATACTGACTTTTGGTTTCACAGTGGACACAAACCCTGACCTCATCGGTGAAAGTCCCGTGTTTGTTTGACCATTTCACTCACCCCACTTACCTGTCATTCTTTTTAAATGAGAAGGATCTGCACACAGTTTCATAAAGTATAAAGTTGTCTTATTTGTATGCAGATCAAAGAGAATAGGCTGTATTTTAATTATCATCAAATCTAGATTCATTATTTCTTCCTTTGAATATACAGTATTTTCTCCTTTTGCTCACCTTGATTTTAATGAGTCTGTGCCTGAACATAATTATGAAAATTGATTTATTGATTTAATCATTTAAGTCGTAATAATAACCATGTGTGACCTGTTTTTTTTTTCCTCAACTCGGTTTCTTTGATAAGAATACTCAAGCTGAATTCACTGTCCATGACACAACAATAACTTTTTTTTCTGCATTTCATTATAATGACTGTATTAAACACAATCTTCTTCTCTGCAATAACATTTATTCATGAATATCAACTGACATTAGCGAACGTTTACACATTAACACGTCGCATTAATATGCTAAACATTTAGCACTAACCTTGTCATGTCATGTAAGTGCTACAGATTCTGATTATTTCCATGTTATTATAGTGCTGTTTGTTCAATCGCTGATACGGCAGAAGAAATGTGAATGGGATTAACTATTGGTACGACATCCTTTGAGCAGCCTATTACTGTACAGCACACTACCATGATTATACCCGAAGACTTTTATTTGCTGTGACAGGTAAAAGAGAAATTAATGTTCTTTGTTGTGACAAGTCCAGTGTTTTGGATAGCTTTCGACTGAGGCTGTGTGGTCGAGATTTCAGCAGAGCCGGGCCAAATACGAGCTGCAAATAATCCCCAGTGTTTGTTTTCACCTGCTAGCAGTGCAGATTAGCAGGGCTCTGCTATGAGAAACAGGAAAATTCTCACTGTAAAGTATATTTAATCAACATTCAAACACTGTAGCCTTCCGTATCCTCCCATTTGGCAAACAAAAAATGACAAGAATTTAACAAACAAATGAGTAAAGAGCTTGTGGTGCATGGTTTAGTTCTGTTTTGAGAAGAATGTTATAGAGGTTAGAGAAGATGCACATTAATCTGTGACTGTGGAACAACTGAACCACCAATGTTTATCAGATTTGCATGCTTTCTTGTCTCTTTACTGGTGTGATTTCATGACAAAGGAGAAGGCTTTCATTTCAATCATTTAAAGCCTTCTGTTTTCTAAAACCTTTACTCAAAATAGGAATAAATATAGGAATAAACACATCAGAATTAAATCATGAATAAGAGTTCTTTTGGCAGTATACCACAAAAAATGGCTGCACGCGCGATACAATTTTTATCGTACAAGTTTCTTTTGTAGTAAAAGTAAAGTCACAGCTTGTGATTTCTTCCTCTGCAGATGAGTAAGTGTCTATTTATTCATAACTAAAGTAATTTTCTTAAGTCAGTCTAGTTTCTTTATAGTAGTCGGAGGACAGTTCTCACTTGTAACTCCCAACAGCTCCCTGTTTTCCTTCCAGACCTTTTTCTTTAAAAAAAAAAAGATATTAAAGGCTGCTGTGGATCATATAAAACATGCTTCTTCTCAACCTTGTTAATAAGTCTCTCATCTTCATTGTTGACGGTTTTGATTACAGGAAATAGTAACTTCAAGGACTTCAGCGTCGATTTTGACCAGATAAAATAGAATATATATGAGGTTAAGCAAGTGCGCAAAACTTCACGAAAACCAGGAGTGTTTTGTCAAACAAGCGATACATCGTTCAGTGTTTTGCTGACGCAAACAAACAAAAATAAGAAACAATCAGCTGTTTGCTTGGTCGTTCATTCACATTGCTTCCAGTTAGGAAGTTATGCTTCGTCCTCCATCCACTCTCATCGCTTCCGATTAGGAACGTCCGCCATCACAATAAAGAAGTCCAGTACTTTTAAGCTCATTTGCATCAGGTGCAAGGCCCTGCAGAGGTGTGAGGCCCTGCGTGGCCGCACACTTTGTACAGCACAATGCGATGGTTCAGACTAGCCTACTCAGGATTATTAATGAAAAGTCATCGATGTTAGTTGGAGAAGTTTGCAAGTCACTTTGAGAGTAGATAGTCAGAGAGCAGATGTTTGTCAAAACAAGAAGTAAACACGTTTATAATAAAACTCTGGAGGTAAATCAAAAATCCACAGCCAGCCACATGACATCTTTGATCAGTTAGATGATGATGTTGGTGAAGAAGGCGGTGAGCAGCGATCAAAGTCAACTCTCTGTCGGTCACAAACCAGTAGTTTAGCTGCTATACACCAAATGTAAGTGGATCTGAAATGTACTGGCATCCATCCAGTCTTTAGTGTCATTCATTGTAAGAAAATTTTAAAAATCCTGGTCTTGATTCCTCATAAAGCAAAGAAAATTTGTACTTTTGTTAATTTTGCTCTCCAAAGTATTAATTGACTTAAAGACATATGGTGCATTTAGCTGCAAATGCTGCCTGACAGCAAGACTTGATGACCAGACAGCTGTTGATGGGCAAATAACTATTCAGGATTCAAGCATGAGAGCTTGCTGTTACAGAGCAGACAGACTCTATGATTACTACCCCGACATGCCATCCTGAGAGAGTCCAAAAACATGGGTGTGTGCATATTTTCAAAAATGAGTGTTTTTACTCATGTCAAAGACTTAAGTTGAAAAATTATTGTAATTTCAACATATTTTGTATCCAAATGTATCCTACAACATTTACAGTAACATTCTACAGTGTGTTCTTTGCTGTGAAAGCATTTTAGGTCACTGTGCAGTGAGAACGCAGCCTAATCACACAGTCAGATCTATTCACAGTCATGTGGGAACAAGAAAACATCAGGTCGACAGCTGGCTCTCGCTCCTCGTCTGCATCCATGAAAACATTCATTCTCCAGCTCTGATATTCGACTCCCACGAGGGCGCAGAGTTCATAACCTAAACTTCACCATACAGTGTCTTTACTGGTCACTTTATTGCACCCCTATGGTTTTCGTTTACACTCTTTCACTTTCAGTTCTTGATGTTTTCACCAAACGGGGTAAAAGCGTCTCCTGGGACCATATGTTCACAATATGGCCCGGGGGACAGCCAATGACAGGGCCTTTCCTTTTTTTAGATGGCAGCTTTGATGTGTCCCACAGCCAGTTATATTTGTTTGGGAAAATGTGTGTTTAAAAAAGACAAATCATCCACATCTTCAAATAGTCTTTCTCAGCACCTCCTCTTCCTCAGTGAAGGGATACAGCTATCATGAGGTCAACAGCAGAGAGGTTTGCTGTTTGCTTGATAATATTCACAGGTATAGTTCACTTTAACAGGGACTAGTGGAATCATGATGGATTTAAAAACACACAAACTGAAATGTTACAAGGACCCCAACCAGACTGCTTGTTTATAAGGTTTCAAAAACCACTGCTTTAGTACCTTTGGTAATAATTTTAGGACAGTGGAGTGATCCTAAACATACAGAGTATAGTAGAAATGGGACTGCTCCAGACTGTGGTTTGGAGAACTCTGTCAGATTTGCCATCAAATATTAAATATTTGATGGCAGTGTTTGAAGGTTGGTAGTGTTGGAGGAACCAGCATGAGTAAGCTAGATTTTGAAAGCATCCAACCAAAAAAATCCTACCCCCTCCCTTCAGCTCTCCCTCCAAAGTCCCTCCTTCAAACACTGCTTGACTGCTTGAGTCCATTAGGAAGCCCTGGGGACAGGAGGGCAGCGCATTACTGTCATCACTAACGGTATCCAACTACCTCATGTCTCATGAAAGAAAACAAAAAAATTATCATGAGGAACGTAAACCAACAAACATGAACTAACTATTGTTAGTACTCACCGCCGTCAAAATAGCGTGTCAGCATTGGGAATTTTTTGCCATTTGTGTGCGACTAGCTCACTGGAGCTTTATCAGTAGCCCAGCCTTGATGTGCACTGAGTGCATGCAGAGTGTGTGTTGGTGGGCAGGTAGACAGGCAGGTTGATTGACTGTCAAGATGTAAAAAGCATTTTAACAAATTTAAAAAAAAGCTTCTAAAAATACATTACTGTAGATCCACTTAATTTGTCCACTAAAATTGGTGGACCATGTAGCTATAATTTGAGGTCATAACTACAGGTCTGCACTTTAACTTTATAGTCATTGTTTTGCTGGCATATAGGCCTTACAAATGTGCCATGGCACGATGGCTCAGTCGTTCACACTGTCGCCTCTCAGCCAGTAGGACCTGGCTTCAATTCCTGGCTGAGGCAGGGTCTTTCTGTGTGGAGTTTGCATGTTCTCTCCATGCTTGCGTGGATTTCCTCAGGGTGCTCCAGTTTCCCCCGTTACCAAAAACATGTATGCAAGGTCAGTTCTCCACACTGGAGTTGGTCCCCAGGTGCTGCACAGCAGCTGCCCACTGTTCCTACAAGGATGGGTTAAACGGAGAAATGGAGAGACTGAATCTCACAATACATTGTACTGTGTGCAGCTGTAAAGTTAACCTTTATTTATTTATTGTTTTAAAGGAATATGTCCACAAACATTGAATGTTCAACTTCATATCAGCTAATACTGCCATAATGTATGCCATTTGGAAACAAACTACTGTAATTCACTTCACTAAATAATAGGTAAATAAACACAATTTACTCATTTTTAAAGGCAACAGTGTCTGTAAGATGTTTGGGAGGTCATAGTGTAAATATATCACAGACGAATGTCAACTACAAATGTTCCATAATTGTTTTGTTTTTTTTAGATTTTTTTTTTATTGTGACAGTGATAGCTGAAGTGTAGACAGGAAAGGGGGTAGAGAGAGGGGATGACACGCACCAAATGAGCCGCAGGCGGGAGTCGAACCACCAGCCACTGCAGAGGACTAACAGCCTCAGCACATGGGGCGCACGCCCTAACAACTGAGCTATAGGGGTGCTGTTCCATAATTGTTAAACAAATTAATTTCCTTTTGCTGTTTATGTTCTTTCAGACGAAAACAGTTCTGCCTCAAGCTTATAGGTGAAAACCTTTTGCGCAGCACAGATTAAATGTTCAGCTACAGTGCAGACAGACTGAGTCCAGGCTTAGACTGTAACCTTCAGGCTGTAGAGGGAGAAGGAAGCTCTGCAGCCTCAGCAGAGGCGAACACCAGAGACACAGGACTCGAGAGTAAATCACTGTCTGCTCCTCATGTCTCTGTCTACAATTAAACCCCTCGTCCCTTACTGCTGCCTGTCAAGCTTTCCATTCTTACACAGAACATATGTAGTTAACAATGACAAAAAATGCAAATATACCACTTGGATTTCTTAGTTTTGCTCTAAACAACAGGTCAAGGACTTTTTTTGTTTGTTTCTGCTGTTCTTGTTGTTATCTTCTCTCTCTCTCTTCTTTCTTATCAAAAGCAAATTCCTTGTAATAATATAAAACTTTACAACTTAAAATTTACAATTTCATTGTATCCATCTCTGAGGGCTGATACAACACAAGCAAGGGTCTCACGCCTTACACTTTTGTTACTGTGTTTTTTGTTTTAAAAATGTTTTTAAAATGATTTTAGAAGAGATGAAGATGAAGAGATACCCAAAGACTGACAGGCTGGTGGTCCCTAGAATTGCTAAAATAGGATTGGACGATCATTGTTTGGCATAGCTGTTAATTAAAGAGCTGCCAACTGTTGATGCAGGGGGGGATTTACTGTACATTGTCCATGCATTCGCCCAGAGTGGGGTCAAACAGCTAAAAAATGCTGTTTGCACAGGACACATATGAATGAATGGTGACCTTGGGCAGATATTTATTGTCTCTCTCATCTACACACGCACATGAACTAACTTGATTTCCACATGCATGTACAGGAGCAGCATTAGCGATCAGTAGCACTTGATCCGTCCTCTCGGGGGCCGTCAGGCTGCAGATGAAGAGTGTCTGTCTGCTGCTCTCTCCAACCTCCACCATCATCAAAGCAGACCAGAGCGTTTGACCTCGCCCTCGTCTCCACCACAGTTCTGGGGTTAGCCTTTCCTAATTTAAACCGAGCCTGGTTGCCAGGGCGAGGGAAGGCCCATCACCATGGCGCCACGCTGGGCAGGCCCTCCCCTGAGGATTCGCCAATGGCAACCCTCAAAAACCACAGAGGATCCCCACCTGACATATCATCTTCTGTGGGATCTAATTGTGTCATAAAGGGAAACACCTGTCTGTCGTAAACAGCAGTGGAGGCATCACCCTATTTTTTAGTCATTTTTTTCATTCCTTGTGTTTCTGTTATTATGTTGTGATTTGTTTTAACAAAGTGTCACTTGAGTATGTGGTATCACTAAACACAGTAACAATGATTTAGCCTCTGTCCCATTTGTTTCATTGGTTATCTGCACTTGAATGTCCAAAAACATCATAATTTTTTATTATTTACTTTCACACTAACAGCATTACTACTAACAGTATGTTTTGTAAGTAGTATTGAAAGCAGTGACAGTGGAAAAACAAAAGTAAGGGTGTGTATACTCTGCTATGTGAATTAAAATTGAGCAAAGATGATGTGCAATCATGGGAGACAGGGTATGCAGTGCCAAAGATGAAAAGAAATATTGAGATTACGTAATAGTTGTATCTATTGATCATTTTGATTATTCATAATTTGTCTTAGAATTACAGATACTCCAGTAAAACAAGTCAAACTGGTATAGTATGCTTCTTTTGCCACAGTTTGCTCTCTGTGCCAAAAGGCCAACATTTTCACAGGTTTGTGCGTGCATCAACCGTGCCTCAGCATCATCAACATCCATTCCGTCTCAGGGATCCTGTTGCAGATATGAGGGTGTATGAGTATCTGCTGAGAGTTAGCTAACTGGTTCGTTCCCTTAATGTTTTATCATGCCATGTAGAGATGGCTACCGTTTTTTTCAAGACTGGTACCATCTATTTTAAGGACATATTGAGGCCATGTGGATATTATCTACAGTTTAAAATACTTACGGTGCGGTGGCTAATGGGAAACCAACACCTGACCTGCAGGGTCTAACCCAGCGTAACAGGCAAAAAATTACACAAACTGTCGACTCTGATCATCATGAGTGGGTCTCAGGCAGAGACTTCATCGCACATTACTGGTTACAAATAATACTGACTTGGTGTAAAAACAAAGCAATAGATTGCTTTACATTTTCGTAAACATTAGCTGCAACAACCAACAACATTTTGCAAAACTGATCTCACAATTTTTTTCGCAAATAAGGCAGAAATATTAAGTGCAAGAATAAACCTACTGAAGTAATCACTTCTGAGGGTAAATATCCACAATGCTGATCGCAGCCGACAGATAAGAAACTTGAAAACAAATTATCTGTCAACAAATGGCATGTGAACTGTCTGTTGACCCAGTGAGGTCTAATGGGATCTAATGCAGTCTGTTTCCTCTAATTACATTCTTCAGTCCATCAGCATGAGCTCTCATGACTTATTGCCAAGATCCCGAATTACTGTGCATAGTCCAGAGAGGAATGCAGCCCTATGACGTACATACTGCAGAATATTTGAGTTATGTAAAGGCAGTTTCCATTCTTGTAATTTATTATTCACCATAGGCAGAAAAGCTAATAAGTCAAAGCAAACTCTGTAGCCATGAGCAGCAGATTATATTATTTTTGCACTGAAGACATTCTTGAAGCAGACTTGCTCATTAGAGTGAATCATAGAAGCAGCAGTGGTACGGTCAAAATTACACATCAACTTCAAGCCAAACAAGCAGAAGAAAACACACAAGTCTGAAAGAGACTGCTCTCTTTTGTAAAGTATTTTGCTCTAAACTGCCTCAGGCACAGCGGAGCGATACATGAGGCTCTGTAACAGAGTGAAAGGCCACAGCTGGATCTGAACTGAACAGTCAAAAACATGATATGGTGCTTGAATCTGACACCCAAATCTCGGACTGGGTCATGCCCTCTGACAGTGGTGTCTCCTTGAGGGGAAGCCCGAGTGATCCAGGTGTCTAATTGGCCAATTAGTGTGTCACTCACACAGGTGTAAAGGTCCTAAAACGGAACAATTAGTCACCCCATTGAAGAGGCTCCACTGATTTCCAGAGGAGATGAATGAAAGGATTAAACCTGCTGTGATGCTCCAAAAGGTTTCTCCACCTGTGCAGACAGAGCAGACGTGATGCCAGACAGATTAAAGGTTAAACCTGTGATGAGTAACAAGTGGATTTTCTAAAGGACAGTGAACGTTCTTCTCTGCTTAGTATTAATTTGTACAGAAGAAGTTATGAAGACTGGAGTATAAGTCCTGGAGTTCAACATCATTTGAAGATTTTAATTTGATTTTATAAAACACCTTGAAGAATAATTTTCATATATTTATGTGTAAATCTGTGGACATTTACCTACATAATGGCTGCACATGATTGATCAGTCATTTCGGGAATAATAATCCATATCATTTGAATCATTTGCTAATCCAGCAGGCATGGTAGTCTAACCAATAACAGCTATTTTGTAGGAATTGAAGACATTAATAATCTGTGTGTGGATGAAATATAAAACTCTTTCCACACTAGAGAAGCATTTTCTGTTTTTTCATATTTATTCATTTTTAATCAATAATTAATTCCATTCATAATGAATAATTCATGGCTCATATCAACCCAAATGCAAGATGGCTGCTTGATTGATTGTTTTATTGATAGGATTATGAATAAATCCAAGCTAAAATCACGACTTAAAATAACTCAAATAATTCTGCAGAAATCTTTGGTTTCATTTTTACTCATTTTCATGTCAGTATGCTGCTTTGTTATTTATCCAGATTTCCATTCAGTCATTTCATTTTTCTCCCAAGAAAATACAGTTTTTCTGTACAACAAACACTGAAATGTGGCTGGATGTGCATGTTTCACCAACAAATTGCTTGTGCCTACAGGATGCATTGACTATTTGGAAAACATTTACTGAAATAAAGGAAAAATTAGAAAGAAAAGTTAAATTTTTTAACATGTTGTACTTTCACTCGATTTTATAATATGAAATAAAGAGTCAACAGTTTTATCAGTCTTTTATTACCACATCAGAATCAGGATTAATTGCCGAGTAGGTTTTTACATAAATGGAGTTTTCTTTGGTATGTTGGTGCATCACAACAAGAAAAATATAAATAAAGATGAAAGTCAATATTTCATTTACTTTTTTTTTATCATCCACCAAACAAGTTCTCATAAATTCCAACTCCTCACGACAGCTTTGTCCCACAATAGCTCTACCTCCTGACAGCCTCCGTCAACTCCTTATCAAGTGACACTGTCTCCTCCACCACATCTCTTCACCCACCACCTCCACAGCCAGACAGACGGTGACACCCCAGATTCCCATGTCAGAAATAGAGATGGACAGAGGGACAACAACTCCAAAAGAGAAGCAGCGTGCAAAGGAACGCAGGAATTTCTGTTGGGGGGGGGGCAGGGAAGCAAAAGAATGATCAGGCAAAGGAGAGACGGAGGGGCTTTAATGACATCCTGATGACAGGCTGGATGGGAGTATGCACGGCTCCTGCGGGAGCGGAGGAAGAGAAGGGTGTAAGACGAGCCATATGGGCTTGTATAGCTGTGAATAGATGACTGCTCTGTTACCCTGCATCCATACCTGCACTGATCATAAATGATGAGAAACAGGAGCAGTCAAGTCTCCAGCTGTGCATCAATGTGTAATTTCCGACTTGGCTCGTTACGGGCCACTGGTTCCTCCAGGCTCGATTTGCTGGGCAGGGATGCATGATCAGTGTGTGTGGTGTGTGAGGGTTGTTACTGATGTGGTGGGGAAAAAAATGCATTTCTACTTTTTTCTTTATTTATCTTGAATTAAAATTTTTAAGTGATTGGGATTTTATTTATAAGTACTCCTGCAAAGGGTTCACTGTGCTTGAAACAAACAACATGTCGTCAGACCACGTCTAAAGATAAAAGCCTCTTCCAAATGTCATAACCTTCTCATGGCTGCAACGTTCTTTCTCCATGACCTGAGGTTCTCACAAATTAATGGGGACAAGACTGCACTCTTCCAGGCAGTATCTCCTTGACATTCATTGTGTTGCACTATAATGTACACAATAAAAGACATTTTGGAAAATATACACTTATTTGTTATCTTGTTGAGTTACATCAGTTGTAA